>JAZBGZ010000007.1:187565-251320 GCA_037414795.1 Stenodera caucasica
AATAAAAAATATTACCAGATTTGCGTCGTTTTATCGTTAATTATCTCGGATTAGTACAGCGTGTATACGAGATTCTGCTAATTGTAGTTTCTTTAATGAAAAAAATATTTTTGTTTATGATTTGATTCTTCAATAATGGAAGATATTAAGTTGTTTTTTCTACGATTGTTTTTTTTTTTTGTAATAATAGGATAGAAAAGAGCTCCGACAAATGACTTGAGATTCGAGAACAAATCGTGATTACTTGAACTGTCTAATTAAACATTCTTAATCAAGCGCTCAGTATTGAACTAATTCACAGGCGTATACTAAGGAGTTTCCGTGGGATAGAAGGTTTCAAAAAGGATCATTCTTTTATCAGCGTCCGAAACTCTATTATTTAGAGATCAAATCTACAACAATATTGATTGAAACCAGTATTATTAAAACAAGATATAAACAACTAATATTAAAAATTGCCTGGTTATTTATGAAAATCTATTGGATTTTTCTGGAAGTTATTTCATTCGATATTCAAAAATTTCCTATCAATAATTCAATTCTATCAGCTGCACGTATTCTAAAACTTCTACGATGCACAGAAATACCATGTTACGCTTGCATTTCAGTCCAATTCTTTATAAATAATTGATTTTTCGTTATTATTTATTTCTATACTTGACGATAGAAAATTTTCAACAATAAATTAATTGAAAAGTCGTCTTGTTTTAAAATTATGACTGCTTCGAATGTCACTAGCTGAAACTTGATTATTTACTGACATTGAACGTGTTTGTGAAAGAGCACACTTTACAACCTAATGGTCCAACTTCACTGTTGTTAAGTGAAAACTTTTCACATTAATCTATTACAAGAGAGAGCCCGTCTTAGTAAAACATGTGCCTTGAAAAGTTCTTTTCGTTACAATCAACCGAGTAACATGTTATTATAATCTCATCTCTTGAAACACGGTATTTTAATTTCAAGTCATCTACAATAATATTGGATAGTTACAATGCAAACATCTCAGTATACAAATAAAGTTGTAATTGTTTTGTTACGTGGATCTAGTTAGAGAAAATCAATTAAATAGTTATATAGACAATTGAGGCGGCTCAACGCTATGCAGTGATTTGAGCTAATTTTATTGTGTTATTATCAGTCATCAATTAGTTTAATTGTTTATTCAATCCTTAAACATTAAATATGATTACGTAATCAAATCTATTTGATCATTAAGTCTAAAACTAGTTAGTTGAAAAAAAATTGCAGATCAAACAGATTTTTTATTTGTTTTTTGACTAACCTGGAAAATCTGCCTCGCAAGAAATTTATACGCAACTAAAATCTTTCACGTATCTAAATTTTCCTGAGGAAATGGATAATAGGGTTCGACAACAATAAAAATCTCGAACAATCTTTTTTACACTTCATCTATCAAGAGCTCCAATCAATACTTGATCGTATTCTCTCCAATGTGATTTTTTTTTTTTTAATCGAGAGGGAAAAAACGAATAAAATTTTCTTATGGTGCTAATTAGGAAAGGTAAAAAGTTGAAATTTGGCACGAAATTGTCGAGGTTTTTGGCTAGAATTTTTCTGTTTTCCTGTAATTTAGCAATAAAATCGGTAATTATCATAAAAATTCTCTAAATAGAGGGAGAATTTACGGTAGGCTGTTCAATCAAATTTGAAGGCACACCGTTCAAGATTCTCCAATTGAGATGGCGAAATTTCTCCAATATTCAATGTTTGAAATGCGCGAATACGGTCCTGTTAGAGTCAATTATATCTAGAGTTGCAATTAGTGTTTATAGTTTTTTTCGTTTACTATTCGATTGTTTGTAATGCAATTTCCTCATAATCAATGATGTTTTCCTGAATAGAGCGCAATAAAAAGCTGTTCAATCAGCATTAGAGACCGAAGAAACTGGCTTAAAATAGGGCAAGTATTATAAAAAATTCATCAGAATAAAAAAGGACGAGTAAAACCTCACATATTTAGTATAAGAAAGGGTTTGATTGATAATAGCGAACGTGGGATGTTGATTGATCGAATAAAAACTTGACGTTTTTGTTCAAAATCGACATGTAAATAAAGGTCATGAAAATGAATGGGAATCATAAAACTTTCATCAAGTTTCAATTAAAATTAGTGTAAAATAGGAAAAAATAGATAAATGCAAAATACTTTTGTCTTTATGTTGTAATCCTTGTATCCGGTCGACCGATAACTAGCGTCTTTATTAATTGGAAAAGCGTAATCGTCAAGCAGAAAACGACAATTACAACTAGTCTAATTAAAAAGATTACATAAAATACAAATTGATTACAATTGAGAATACGTTAATCTGATCAACAATTGATTATTCGTATTAGAATCTGGAATAGAGTTGTTAGAAATTAAATCTATAACATCTACATATCAATCAATATATGATGAAGCTACTATAGGAAACAATATAGTGTAATTCACCGAAGTGACAATTGTGTTTCATGAAACTATAGGCTTGCTGAATTTCAGTTGACATGAGTTAATATTAGAAAATTAAAATTTTGCATAAATCAACTCAATAATTTCGTTAGAGAATTTTCGATATTTTGACACATTAAATATAAGGCTCAATTAAATTTGTTAGAACCTTATAGATTCCTTTTTGATTGAATTTCGGTAGTCCCTAGTCAATTTCACAAGATAAATCAAATTTCCATATAGACACTTAATTATATTTTCCGTCAAATTATTTCGAGAAATTTTGCTCAAGTGGATGTATATTTAGAAAAGATATTTCGACGTTACACCAAATAGAAATGACGACTTTAGAGCAATAGTAGAAGTATCATATAAGATCCAAGAAGTACTCTAGGGTGTTGTAATGTGAACCAAGTTGAATATAACAAAATACACACAGTCAGATCATGAACAACTCCTTTGTGACGACTAGTAAATGTAACATGAAAAATTGTTGTAATAACCGGAATAGGTGTCTTGTTAACTAGAAGGGCGAATTTTAATTGGACAAACCTATAATAAAAACCGACCTTTTCATACCATAACGAACTTGTTTCCAACGTTATTTTTACACAATTTCATCGCAATAGATAAGGCCGAGTTGAATTTTTCTATGTCTTAATTGAGCAAATGAATAATGGCGCTATTTCGGATATTACATGATTACAGTGACAAAATCAGAATATGGACGGCTTTCGTATTTCATTCACGTAGACCAACACTATTAATAATGTTGAAGAGGTTTTCTACAGTAACTTCTTTAACGTTATATGTCAAAAATTTAACGTTGTCAACATACTCATTTATTGTTGGATATATCGAAAACGGTATTTATAGTATTTCTATGAAATGACGAGGGATTTAAACGTTTCCACGAGACATGTTGGAATGTTGTTAAACATATGCCATCGATGAATAATAATAACCATAACTGAATATAATTATCACGCTGAAGAGAATAATTATAAAGTACAGACAATTATTGGAGGTTGTCGAATTAAATTTATTGAATATATTCCCAAGTTGTGATTATATCGTTTGACTTTATATCAAATATCGAAAACAACAATAAGATAACTCAATATCATCATTGATCAAAATTTCCAACTATTATATAAACAGACTCGCAATTGTAAGTTGAATTATTGTAGTAAAATGAGTAAATTCATAATGAGTTGAATAGTATGAGAATTTATTTTGGCGCATCCACCATTTTGTTGGTTAATAAATTTTTACGACCACATTAAGCAAACGCATTAATAAATTAAATATAAATTTTGTGTGCTATTATACTGTTGACCGAAATGGACTGGGTGGTATGTATGTATGAGTGTGTGTGTGTGTGTGTGTGTGTTTGGCATTGTGCATGCAAGGAAATAATAAAGTATTGCCCTAGAATCGATTCCGCCCCTTATATTTTCTGTATGTTTTCATTTTCAACAACCGCATCAAAATTATATCAAATTTTTTCCCAATGATTCGTGCATCGTTATCATAATCAAAATTTAATTGATATTACCTGATATGGGTGTTTTATTATTCCCGAGTGTTTATTTTTGGATAAAACACGTCAACACGATCATTTATCAAGAGTAGCTCATTTATTTGAGTATTGAGATTTAATTTCCATCAATTTCGATTCAAAAATAATTAGTTATATCACAAAATGCGGAATCAAACAAAATCTCATTATTATTATTATAGAAATAGTTTTTGTAAAAAACTTGAATTGAAAAACTTTTCGTTTGTTGTTTAATTGTGTTGTTATTGCCAGTATTTATTCGTATTCTTGTTATCTTGAACCTGAAAAGCCCGGTTAAATTAGTTAAAATCAAGATTTAAACCAACGAAAATTTACAGTGAAATACTTAAATGTATTATTCTAATTTTAAACTTAAAACAATTAAATTTGAAAGTTGGTTTAACGTTAACCGACAATAGAAGTTTTTGTTGTTTGATTTTATCATCTTAAATAGGAATTTAACATAGTTGATTTTGTTGATTTTGGTAATTTCAATTCGAAGTTTGTTGAAATTTCAAAGACAGAATGAATTTCAACACAATAAAATAGAATAGAAATAATTTTGAATTGATTTTTACAAGGGAAAATGTCATAATTTTATTAAGATGCATGCCCCTGACGGCTGACATTTATAAATTATTCTCAGTACGTCTATTTTACTTTTAACATTTTGTTTCTGTGAACAACAATTGCCAACGCTACGTCCATTATAACAAAATCGTTGAAAAGTTTTTATTATTTTTTTTTTTATTTCACAACTTCTCTCTTAAATTAATTAAAATATCGACGAAAAAATTCTCTAGTGGAGGAAATTCGATTAAGACCGACTCCACTACTCTATTAACAAATCACCATTAATCGTATCACCTATGCTAACTCGACAATTGTTTTAGCTAATTGTAGCGCTTCTATATCTCCAATAATCGACTCCCGAGAAAAAAATACTAAATAAAGAATATCGTAGACATCACGCAAATAAAACCCACGAATTGAGGATTAATATTGAAGTAAAATTTGACTATGACACATTCCTCCGGAACGCACCTCATCCATCAAAATTGTAGAAATGAACAAACGAGAGTCTAAGTTTTCTACAGAAGTTCAACATATATTTTGTGAGAAACGTGAATTATTACCGAATAACTTTTTATCACATTTAGAATTATTAAAGTCGCCCGGCGCATTCACCATTTTTTACAATAACAGACGTAAGTATAAAAATTTACTAAAATAAACAAATAATTCGTTTGAATAATATTTCGAATCGAACTTCGAGTCAAATTACTGTGCTTTATTCCGATATTTTTATAGATGAGACACATAATGATCGAGATCCACACAAATTCTTTTGAATACTGAAGTTCTTGTAGTGAATTTTCGAAAAAAAAAAGAAATAGTTCTTTGATGATGTTTGTCACGAATAAATCTCTCAATAGATCAATATCTGCTTGTTTCAGCAAGTCTTGATTTCTCAGTCGTTCAAATTCTAGAGTTTTTCACCGTTCTTCGTTATTTAAATTAAAATATTCACAAATTTTTTTGCGAATATGACTTCATCCATAAATAAACAAAGTAGAAATATAAATATTTGAAAAGATGCTAGTTAATATTGATAGTAGAGACTTGAATGATAAAAAAATTGAGTTTCATTTGAAAATTAATCAAAGTTGAAAAGATTCGACATAAAATGTTTTTAATAGATAAAAATTGTACGAATTGAATTTTCTTTCATGACTGAATAGATATGGTATCGTGAGGAGCTTTAAGTCGCAAAAAACTAAATAAAATAGGAAACTTTCTGTTGCAACTTCAAGTTAAGTTACTGAATGTAACGGATGAATTTACTTTTAAAATTCAGTTACGAAAATGCTCCCAATTTACGTATTTTCTAAATTTCTAATAAAAAAAATGTATCTTACTAGAATGAATTCATTATAAATAGGAAATATTACATGCAAACAATTCGAGTGATATAACATAAACGAGAAATACACAGAAATAAAATTTCAAGTATCGCTTATATTCAACAATTCAAATTTTGTTTTATTAAGCTCTCCATCATTGATGTGTAATTATTTTTTTATTCAATCTACGATTTCATGTGAAATAATAGGGTTTTAGAGTACATAATGGTTCATTAGAGGATATTTACAAGGATTTACATGATCCACTTTTGTTGAACAACCGTTTTATTGACTCATCAGTGTTGTTCAACAGAATAAAATCATGTAAATTGGCTTCAACCGAATTATTTCCATATATACATTTATGTATCTATTTATATATTTGTACGATATTTGAAATGTCGGTCGAATTTTGTGTGTCTCAAAAACTTGATTTTAGAATGTAGCTTGAATTGATTATTTGCTCAGAATGATCTCAATATTATTTCAGTTGTCTGATAAATAGAATTTCAAGTTCGAATTAAATATTGAAATATTGTGAATTTTTTGACGTACATTAAAAAAGAATTGCCAGTGTAAATTGGCCGTATTCCGCCATATCAAACGAATGCATATGAAATAGTCCAATTTCGTAAGTTACATGCAAACGGTAGAAAGTTAAATGTAAATTTTCGAAAAGAAATTGCCAGTACTTTAAATGTAAATTAGAATTGAAATTTTAAAAGGAATATTTTGTTTGAAATTAATCTTATATCTAAATGGCCAGTTTTCTAAAGACGAATTAATTAAAATACGATGAAGATCAAAGCAACCAAACGCTAGAATTCAATTATTAATATTTTGAGGAAATCAATTATGATAAATTTTGAATAGCGAGACAAAACAATAATATGACAAAAAGAGGGAGATTGTCGCAAAAAAATTAAGCTTAATTAGTTTGGACTTATTCTGTTATTATTGGCAAATACTAGACGTTGGCTTGAATTGAACAAGAACATTAGAGCGAGTTTTTGTTCGAGAATATCTCAACAAAGGATGATCGCTCATGAAAAAATTTATTCGTTATTAAAATGAATTAAATTGAGACTTTGAGTAAGGAAAATCCGTAAATTTTCGACTAAAGCTAAATAAATTGTCGCATGGATTACTCTAATTCGTTTCAAGGACCAAACGTAGTTTTTGTGTAATTAAAATTAGAAATTATTTTCACGTATAACCAGTTATTTGTTCAAAATTTTCGATTAAATCATTTATTGTAATTTCATTCTGTTGAATATTGTAGATAAGTTGAAAACTATGTTTTATTTCGACTTTAATGAAGTTTGTCGCGCTCAGACTATATACAATACAAATTATAACTGAATACATTATCACTAATCAAGCTTGATTTTCATGAATTTCAGCAATAATTTCGCATATTATTCCACTAATTGACAGAATCAACAGAAAACGACTTACCTTCAACGTAATGATGTCGCGGCTTATGCATCAAATCTGTAACAATATA
Source organism: Stenodera caucasica (assembly GCA_037414795.1). NCBI lineage: Eukaryota > Metazoa > Arthropoda > Insecta > Coleoptera > Meloidae > Stenodera > Stenodera caucasica. The sequence continues at coordinate 194,990 of JAZBGZ010000007.1, forward strand.
AATGAAGAATTTACTAATTCAAGAACAAAATAATAATAAAAATAAATAAGTACATTGATATATTGAAAAGGTTATTATTGTTAGATTGTTTTAACTAAAGCTTTTCGAAACAAAGAGATTGTTGAAAATATCTACATCAAACAATGAAAGTACTGTTTGTGGATTTAAATAAGCTACAACTAACAGGCACAAAAAAAAACACGAATATATTGACATAATATATCCTTTTTGTTTGTATTCAAAAGCTGAAAATACCTATGATTGTCAAGTTTGTCCAAATAACCAAAAGTTATAGAAAACTCCCCCGACTAAAAACGACAAATATTAGAAAATAGTCTAAAGCTCTCCGTGTACGTTCAGTTTTGTCTTGAAGCCAATGCTTGAGAGAGCCTCTTCGTTGACTATTATCACGATTTGGATTTTATTATGTGAAAAAAGTCATTTGCAACACGAGAAAACTTATTTATTACGAATGTACCTGGATTATAGAGCGACCTGTATTTTAAGATACTAATTAAATTAAAAATGCCGAGTTTATATTTAATCCGTTTAGGAAAAATTGTATTTTAAAAAACTTTTCAGTGAGTCTATCGTATAATTTAACGATAATTCTTAAATAGCAGGGAGCGTCAAATAAATCCTCACTGGTATCGTTACCTTTTATTAATTAAAATCGATTTTCTTGCATGTTCTTTGATAGTTATCAACTATTATACTTCTAATCTGCATTAATAGAGATGATATGAGAGAGAATCTATTTTTGAAGAGTAATCAATATCACAATTAATAACAATAATAAAAATTTATGTTTATGTTTAATATTTCTAAATCTCTATTCGTTTAGAATTTGTTGAATTTATGAGTTGTTGATTTTATTCACAATCAGCAGCAGTATCTCCATCTCCACATCTTATAAATTTCTATAGTCGTACGTTAGAATTTGTTTCGACTAATCGAATTACTTAAGTAAAGTCCCGAAACCGGTTCTCTCTTTGATTTATCTAGAAATTTAAATTGGCATTGTTATTACATGTTCTAACAATAATCTATTGTGTTTCACTGTAAAGTAACATCAAGTAGTTGTCAAGATCCATACTCGATGCTTCATACAAACTTAACGAGCTGAGTTAATATTACCAGTAGTTGTTTCACATTGTATCCGTTATATTTAAACAAGAGTATGAGTGAGAATCTACTTAACGTTGGATAATATTAGATATTTTAACAAGCTATTATTTCAACTAAAATTGACTCAATTTTTATTAAAAACCCACAAAGTCGAGTAAAGAAGGATTTTTTCCTGTTGTTGTTGTCTAATTCGAATGAGATAAATTAGATTTGAATTGGTATATTACAAAGTAGTTAATAATTAGAAATGGTTGTTATTTTAGTTATTAAACACGTTAATTTCAGTTTTGATGGCATATCTAATTTGTGGTTTTTGATAATCATTGAAGCATACTAGACTATTAGTCTTTTGATGTCAGTTTTTCGTTTAACGATTTATTCGCCTTTTTATTATGGAAATTTCAATGCAGCTCCCTGCTAACTTTCTAGTCAATAGATTCGACTTTAAGCTCATGTTTATCCATACTTGACAATTTTAAATAACGACAATAAATAAAAATGTTTATAACGTTTAATCTAAATCTAACAAGTCATATTTGTTGTTTTTCATCTCAAAATTGTTTGCAGTTTTAGTCCTTTAGGATGCAAGTAAAAGGACGATGCCGTTTAGTGTGGCACGTTAGCTTCATTTTTTTTTCTTCAGTCTTTGTGAAAATTAATGGCTTCATATGCTACTGACAAGATTTACTGTCTCTTAATTGACTTAATCTTAAGTCGATAAGTCTTAGAATGTACTTGACTGGGATAGTTGCGTCAAAAGACAAATCTATTTTGATATATTTTGGATAATTGTAGAATTTACCGTGGAATATCGAGATAATTGAGAAGGCTCTTTGATATTGTCATAATGGGAGCTTAAATGTATTTTCGGGTACAAAAATATTTTCTAAGGCTTCAATATTCATCCAGCCATATGAATATCGTCATCATGAACAATAACATGTAGGCTTTATTCGACTTCATTTAGATCCATTGAAATTGGAATTTTCTCGAACGGGTATTTATCAATTGTTATTACGAAATTCGAAACATATAGAATTAATAACAAACTAATAAAGGTACAGGTTTAATATCGGAAATCCTATTCTTGTTTTTCCCAAATGATTATTAAGTTGGATACGACTATACTGAGAACGTATTGTCGAAGTTTGTAAGCACAGATTACTCCATACAACAACTTAACAATCATGAAATGTTCAACAGCAACTTATAACAAGAGTAATTAAACTTTATTTTGGTACATAACAGGGAATTTCTAAACAGTCGTCGCGACATAAGCCGACTCAATTTATTGCCAGGTTTTTATTTTAAGCCGCATTTTATTTATTCGTTTCCACCTCAAGTAGCTGAAATAACCAATTTGAATTCAACATTTTTCAAATTTCAATATTATTTATTGAATATCATTAAAATTGATATCAGACGTTCGTGAAACGCTAAATATAAAGACGTCTATATTGGTAAGAGGATCAATCAAACGATGACGTATTCAAAAAGTTCACATTAAATAATATCCTGATTTAAGAATATACTTTCATGTAAAGTTGAGTGACATAGGCAAAATGAGAAAACTTGGAAAAGTGGAATATAACAGAAGAGAAAAGCTAGATTACATCTAAAGTTGTGTGAGCTAAAATACTACGATACGAATTTATAGAAGTTGCTTTAAATAGTAATAAACTAAAAATTCAGTCATCTCGAAGCATTTATGCCTCTCTTAATCCACAACAAACAAAACAACAAAGTCCGACAAATAAAAATCAAATAGGATCAAATTATTGTGAATAGGAGTAGAGGAAATTCTCGAATTTCATCCGTTTTAAAGTAGATTTACACAATGTGGATGTCTGATTTTCTAAGATCAAAACTGCAGCTTATCCGGCCGTTCATTCTCAAAAGCTTGCAGTTATCGGTTTTTATTCAATTGTATCCTTTTAGAATTTCGTCAACGTACAATTTTTATTCGTGAAGTCTCCGAAAAATTCAAATCCAAAGTTATACATAGATTTTTATGGATGTTTGAAATATCTTTTCAATTGACGCTTATAATTCAACTAAATATTCATGTCAACTACAATAGATATTTGTTGGATATTTCAATGATGTGAAATATTCGACAATAATCGTAACGATATTGGAATCGTTCGGCTCAATTCAGTCAGATTCAACATCAGATCTCATGTCGAAAGATGATTGATTCTGTTATTCTACGATAATGCAAGAAAACTATCACTGTTATTATTTGGTTGTAATCGACAGTTAATTTAGAAATCTTTGATACGAAATTTCCCAGTCGATTAGGGAAAATTTTCTATTAACGTTTAGTGGTTATTTTTGTGAAAAAAGCAACAGTTTCAATTTCACGTCCGTGTACGTTTATTCGTGTTTTATAGATAAGCGAACTGTGATGGAAACGTGACTTAATATTAATGCGACAATGATTATAATTAAATTGTGTTAATTATAGGAAATTACAGATATGAATTTATCGTGATAGCTTTTTCTAGATTATTGAAGAATAATCAAATGTTTGATTGTGTTTGACGTAAACAATTGATGGTATTTAATGGTGAATTTTATTGTATATTTTTGGCTAATATAGCAAATTGTTGAAATGGATTTTATAGTGCGATTCACAATTTATAATTAATGTTGAGTTTGTACTGTAATATTCAACAGACATAATGTGTGATGACAATTGTGATTAACATGGAATTGTTTTTAGCGTCTGCGTGAAATGTGTAGTTTTCGTAATTTTATATGGAACAATTGATGGCGGAAATGCTGGATGTACATATTAAATTTTCCGATTCAAGATAAAAGATTGAAACTAGATTTAATGTCTATGTTTCGCATGCAATGTTGAGTGTTTCACATTGTCAGATCTTGATCAATATGGGTGGTCTTGAATGCAATTAAACGTATTCATGCAGGTGACTTGGTACCGAGTTTGTCTATATATTTTGGGGTGAACGTGCATATATAACAACATTACAACATCTAACAAAACAACATCAAAACATTTAAAACAATTTCAACGTACAGTTGAAATATAGTAGAATACCGGAGACCAATACAAATACCACAACAAGTAAGACTAAAATAAGCAATAGTATCGTTGGACGACACCACGAAACAAAACATGAGTTTCTCGATGGTGTTGTTGTTGCTGTTGTTGTTGTTGTTGTTGTTGTTGCTGTATCCGAACCAAAACATCCGCACGTTTCTGTATCAGCATCAACAACACTATTACTATTATCTTGAAGATGTGGTTGTCGTGTTGTTACAGTACTATCACCAGCTGCATTAACAACAACACCACGATATACAGGGGGTGATAGAAAACCATCATCATCATCGTCAACAGTCCGTAAGCCTCTATCACTATAAACACCATAAGATGCTACCATACTAGCTGCTGATTGTGGACCATTTGTATATCGCATGGTCGTATTTGGTAATTTTCTATTATCCGTCCAACAACAACAAAATTGACTAGATATTTGTTTATTAGTGAAATCGCCCGCCGGGCTGATGCCATATGTAGTTGTTTCCCTTACGTACCAAGAATCACTATACGTCTGGGATCGTTTACACTGATGACTTATTATATTATCACTTGACAAGTGATGATTTGTATTTATTACCGGCTCGCCTCTTTTATAATTAATTTTATTTGCACTTAAGACCATTTCTCACACATATCGCCGGGAAGACATAACAGTTGCTTTAGTTCTCCACTTTCGCAATTCCATTAGTAACGTATACAAAATTATATATTCATTGTACAATTTATTAATCGACTTTAACCACATATTTCATGTCTAACTAACGTTGATCCTGAAAAATATTACAATTAAAATATTTTAAAAAATCAATAACACTAATACCCCAAAAATAATTCAATTGATAATTGCTTTCAATCAATTATTCGATCAATATTTTTCATATAAATATTTACCAAAGTTGAACTATCATCAAAATTGGTTGTTTGCCGTTCGATCGATAGTTTCTTTCAAATAGCAATTTCAGCATATTTGACAATTACAATTGTGAAAAACAATCTGATTTTATTCGATATTATTCATATTGAAAACAATTTAATTCGTTCAATTTCTACGATATTTTAATTAGAGCCTCTTTGTAAAGTGATTTGTTTGATAACAACAAACTTCCTCGTATTGTTTGCATAAAATTGAGAGGAAAAAAAAGGAGAAATGGAATAGGGGATGTTATAAAAAAATTTTATTTGCCGTATCCAAAGCCCTCATATAAAAGTTCCACACCATCTCTGACTAATATTACAAAACTATATGAAATGGCTGGTTTGTCACATATTTTCCACAGAATTTTCTCTATTTTTCCATAATAAAATTATCTATTTGTGTCAAAATAAAAATTTTCCACAATATTGTGTTATGAAAAAGTGTTTAGAAAAGCATTTCAACAATTGTCGCCGCAACATTATATTTTTTGGTTTCGTCGTTAAATTCAATATATTATATACTATATATATAGATATATAAAATAGACGATGATTCTATATGAAATATAATGCTACCAACTAATATCAATGCTCATGAACACGTTAACATGCTGTCATGTACTGATGTCATGCTGTTTTATTTAACACGAAGAAACGAAATATATCACAAGAAATACTGACGGCTTTTCGACTAAATAAACTAACGATAAGAAAAGAAAATTAATTCAAATGTCCCAGTTGTAATAATCGTACTAAATATTTATTACAAACAATTATTTTAAAACATTGAAATTCAAGTAGTTCTCTTCAATTCGAGAACTATTCTATTGAAATATTAAATTTTGATAAACTGAATTTTGTTATAAAGTGGAAGTTATAAACGACAAAACAGAAGGCATATAAAAATGGATCGTAGACATTTTAGTAATAAAGAACAAGCGTCCATAAAAAATATATTTTTTTTATATCTTTAAAATAGATAAATTTGTGGCTAAAGTAGAGATTCTGATAAAATTTCAAAATAGTTGTGAATTTACTCAAGTCTTTTGGATAAAACGTTATTTATTATTTTTGATTGTTTGAAATTAATAGAATTAAGTTGGAATATTTAAAAAATTCAACAAATAATTTCATTTTTATCGGTTATATTCCGACTTACAACCCACTAAAGTTCTATAATAGAGCAATTTGCTCTGGGTTGTGTACAAAATGTATAAAAAGTCACCAATGTGATACATTTTACATTTTATCACACCCATTCCATCATTTTTGCGGTAGTAGAAATATTCGAGAATCTAGAGGGTGAATACAAAGTCATACATATATTTATAACGTATATATAGACACAAATACATACAATAGTAATCTTTTAGTGGGTGTGTTTCAATTGCATGCTAAACATAAATCACTTCAATAATTGCGATAATTGATATTTCAACCGAATACGGAAAACCATTCGGTAATATTTTTAAAGTCGTATTCATCTAGTGATTTAGTGCAATTTACATTTTTTGATTATTATTATTATTATTATTTTTATTATTTGATGAATTTATTAGGAATTTTTGAAATTTCCGAGTAAATTTTCCCGAGTGTCAAGTTTGGATATTAGCGACTATATGCGAAAGGGATTATGAAGAAAAGGAAGAGATAAATTGTAGGGTTGATCAAGTGTGGAAGCTCATTAAGTTGTCTCAATAGCATAATAGATTATTCGTTTTCTGTATATAGAGTAGTGAAGACTCGCGCACCCTCTTCATTGATCATTGCTCATTGCTCTTCATTATAGGACTGTGTAGTATACGAAACCGATTTCATCACTATTCAAAGGAGTTGAAATTTACGCGAATGAGCAACATAACAACGTTCCATACCACAATAGTACTATGTATAAGTATAAGAGGGATTTCTGGTTCAGTTTCTGTGTAGTTTCAGATCGACACATGTATCTTCCAAGCTAGCGCCCAATGTACCAACCACTACACGGCGGCTTCCATCAATCTTGTTCTCTGTCATGGACCATTTATCTCTGTATTTTTCGCTTGTCCTTGCACTACCTCGAAAACTAAAGGTTGCCAAGTTAGACAATTGCCGATCACGTATATTGGGCAATTTCAACTGAAATTATCGAACAATCAAAATGATTGTGAAGTGAACGATCAAAATATTCGAAAAATCGCATTAATTTTGTGTCGAAATAAATAATCACAAATAGACATAAAATGTGGGTTTATCAAAAAGCCGACTAGTAATATGTTTGTGGCTGAACGATTGTGCACAGCTGGAAATGTTGAGTCCCGTTGTGCGGTTGTATATCTGGAACTGGCTAATGAATAATTGCATTTTTAAATATAGGACTAGATGAATAGAAGATGTGACAAAGAGTTAGCTCCATATTTAAATACTGCCACTAAAGATTGATCACTTGTCGACTTCCGACTTCAATCAGTCAAAACGACACCATAACTTAATAATATCGCTTTAATAATTACATATTGTTCGATTAATTAAAAATTGATTGTCTTTTAAAATAATCAAATGGTTTTCTTTTGTTATAAAAAATTCCCATTAGAATTTTTCTACCGTTAACTGGTCAATATTAGCTGTTTAAAAGCGTACAATTTAATTACACATCTTTTAAATTTTTTAACTAGCAATAATTCGCTGGAAGCATTGTTAATACAAAACACGCAACTCACACCAACTGAAATTCATAGCTTGCCAACAAACAATTACTGTAATGACTTCAAACGTAAAAACGCCAACATTACAACAGAGTAAGAGCCATTTAACCCACCAACAATCTACATATAGGATGATATTAATTTTAATAGTGGTTCATTGGATACCGCTGAATAGCCACAAAATAGTTGAACTTGAATTTTAGCAAAATTACCGAAAACATTTTGGTATATTGAGCGTGTGGGCCTAATTGTAGCTCAATTTCAATACAGTTTACTGAAATTGGAATTTTTTTTATATTATTCAATATTCCAGACATAAAAGCGATCGAAACATATAAATTATTGATGATGTCGATTATTTTTGTCCAAGTCTCGGCTTAGATTGGACGAATTATCCTGTATTTTGTCAGTTGAATTAGATGATAACTGACTATGAGATATAAGTAAAGTTTGTCGTTTTGATGATGAGCTTGTGTTGCAGATTTCGACGAGACAGACAGAGCAATGTTTTCGTTTAATTATGTAGTAAGGAGAGGATTAATGTCAGAAATGTTAGTTGGAATGTCGGAAAATCTAGATATTAATAAATTTATATCGTATTTAGTAGTTTATCATTAATTTTCCGGACTATTTCGAAAGTTTGCCTTTAGCAAATATCAATATTTATATTTGAAAATATTTCAAACAGTATAATTTAAAGTATTTATTTAAAAAAATTTGTATTATAGATTCTGATCGATAATTATACCACTAATTTGACCGTTTATGTTTATGTATTATCTAGTGCTAATAATACACTCTAATGTAATATCGCTTCTATTTATATATGCTGAACGTGATTAAATGATAAAGGTTGTTTACTGCTTTGCAATTTGTATAGTAGCATCCCTATCTACCTACCATATCGAATATCGACGATCCTTTCATATTGATCCTCGTATTCAACTATTAACCATAACTATTGAAACAAAAACAAACGGAATCTCCACATTTATCATGACCGTAAACCGACATTAGTCATTTAAAAAACATTCGAAAAACTAACCGATTCTCGATTGCGCTTTTTAATTATTGAAGGATTTTAAACAGGAATAAAATAACAAAAATATAGGCTAAATAAAATTTTTAAACCCAAACTATCAATTATTCCACCGCATAATATGAACAATTTGACTCAAGAGTTTTTTTTTGCTGAGACTTCATTTGTGGTGATAACGGAAAATGATTCGTTTTAATCATGTTTCTAATGTTATATGTTGTGGAAATACAAAAATTTCTAGACGATGGACGTTGTAAAAGTTTTTCATTTTGTTAATTAAATACGTTTCGAAATTTAGCAGTATGTGTGTGCTTATTTTACGTTTATGATGAAAAATTTACACACCATTGCACGTGATGAATACTCATATAGTTTCCGTCACACACCCCAAAACTGGGATTATTTCACGTGTAAATTCAGTTTATATCGAATATTATATTTTTGTGGAGTAGTGAGAGAAGTTTTTGTTTGTTTTTGTTTTTGAATAATCGGAAAATAGTGGATTGTTGGTGTAAGTTGACTATGTAATTGAAGGCAGTTGGCAACTTTCACCCTGAATTCAAATTGCAGTATTACATCCAACTCTCGAACCAACAAGAAAGCAATAAAACGAAATATGAAAAAAAAAAAACAAAAAACGGAATCTCTAATTCTGTGGATCGTCGCAAGTAAAGTAGCAATGTTAAAGATAAGCAGCCCAAATTCATATAATGTTTTGTGAAATTCGGTTGTTGTAAAAAGATGCTGATAGTCTCTATCAACGAGAACAGAACGCATTTTCTACTTTACAATAAAGAAAGACCTTATCGTTGTTAGGTCAGTAAAAGGTTGTACACTAAAACCACTTTGTTATTAACCTTTTATAGTACAATACGCAGCCATCGACTCCTTAATCACATCAACACTAACCTTTTCCATCATTACAGAAGTAACACGAATGAATTGAGGAAATTTACCGGAACCTTGTTGTCAATACATTTCACTAATGAACGGTTTTGCCATTTCAGCAATTTTAGTTTTTTTGATTTATTTAATTTTTTTAACCAACAGAAATACTCATCATCACTGGACTTCTACAAATTACATTGCAAGTATAATTCTTTTTTATTATACCGATACTGATAAATCCCGAAATCCGTTGAAACTTTTATGAAAGCTTCTGAATCGATCACAAATAGATAATATTTTTTTTTCTTTATCTGTCTTTTGTTATTGATTCAAAGAACAGTGTATAATTTGGATTTTTGCGCCTTGAGCGAAAGAATTGCCGATGGATTTTAATGCATAATAAGGGATGGAAAATCGAGGAAATACTCTCGATAATAATGGCATTGAAATAAAATTAGCATTGAGGTGAGAAATTAGCTTTATATAGAAAAAGAGGCCCAACTACCGGTTTAATTGTCAAAGGAGAGCTTTTGACGGAGAATCAACGTTATTGATCCTTGAAGACAAGCAACAAAATTCAAAATTACTTTAATGAGAACGATTTTTTTTTTCATGATAAAAATATCCAAATTGTTTTATTTATTCGTCGCAACAACAAAAGCTTCTTCATTTCGTTTATTTTTGTGTTATTATTATTATTATTTGTTTTCCGTTTTAATATAAAGGATCATCGACTTTATTGTTTTAGGTAGAAACGTATTGTGAAATATTACAAATTTAGATCCCTTTACAACCATTATATATGTAATGCTCTTTTATGTTGTTTTTGTTTTAAAGTTTACTAGAAATTTTTGCACTTGTGCCAAATACAATAACTTGTTATTGTCTTTGTAATTACTTTTTTTTCTATTCTACGTTATCAATTATACGAAAAAGCACCTTTATTCGAGTTATACTTCAAAGGATATAGAGTCTTTGTTGTAGAATGATTAATAAAGTTAATATTGAACGTAATTATTGTGCCTCTCGAAAAAATCAATAGAATTAAATAAAATCAAATTACGCTAATAATGAGTGGTGTTGGACATTGCACGCATGCGCTTTTTCTACGTTAACGTTACCGTATTATTATTGTGGATGAAAAATTTTGAACAAGTTATTTTCCTATTATAATTCAATGTATAATGTCAAATATTCTGTCTTTTTTTTTTGAAATTTTCCTACATAACAATATACCGATAGTATTCCATTGTTCGATATTATAACCTTTTTCTTTTCGTGAATTTTGTGGAATATTGTACAGCAAGAACGTGTGATGTGTACATGATTATATAACAACCTCTCTATCTATCTTTTTCTGGACAATTGATCCGTAAAAATGAATATTATATTGAATCGAACAGATGAAAAAGATGTAAAACGGACGATATTCAACAATTTGAAATTTGTTCAAATTTATTTGGAAAGTTGTTCTCTTCAAATGATGTTTTGTAATTTTAAATATTCATTGATTTCAATCAATTACGTCGTTTCCAAATACGGAATACAAGTTCAAATTGATTTTTGTTTATGTAAACAAAGGATGGAGCATAATTTTGAATAATTCTAAAGGAAAATTTAAGTTAGTAACAAAAGAAAGGACAATGAACAGACAAAACAAGATGTTTCCCTCCAATAATTGAACAATAGGCACTACCGGAAATGGTGAAGCCGCATAATTAAATAACAGTAATAACGTTGTTCATGCGTCGTATTATCAGTAAGCGAAATTTCCACCCTCAACATTGATGTTGGCCTTTAAACTTTCTTATCAAAGTATTGTTATATTGAAGTTTTGTCTCAGATATACATACATGTATGGGGCGAGATCAATTTTCTACAGTTTGTTATTTTCTGTGTTGTTATCGTTACAAATTAGAGTTCTCGTTTGTGACATATTTGCTTGTCGTTATCATAAATCATTTTTTCTGGAAACTTATTCGATGATATATTGTATTTATAATAAAAATATTTTTAGTTGATTTTATTTATTTAGTTATTAGTTGTGTCTCCAGAAGTACAAAAAGATATCTATTTGTTTTCGAATTAGAGCTCGTAATCCAATCCTATAATCGTACATTATAATGATAAAATACTTGTAAATATTTGTGAGTGAAATACTTTATTCTGTAAATATCCAATTTAGATGTATCTTGATTGAAAATTGTGTCTTTCCTACAAATCTAAGTCATTATCCGAGTTATGTTGAGAATCCCAGATGCAATTTAAACAATGATAAAATCGTCGAAATTTGAATGGTTTCAATTTTATTCCATTTTTATGCAAATTGAACGTTTTCGGTTAAAATTAAACAATAAATGAAGCGAACAAAGCTTTGAATTCAAAAGCTCACTTTTAGTATTTCAAGTTTTCGAATTTACTCCGATATTCAGCAAACAATGACAATCAAAATTGTTTAATGATTTGTAATAATTAAATATCAACCAGATTCAATCATTATAAAATAACTCTAATGATATGTGTTATTTTCTAATTTGATGGCGTTATAACTCATTATGTGAAGAGAAACAGCTCTGAGCCAAATTCACATTTCATTGTCAACCTATGTGATCTGTTTGCATACAATTTATCAAAATATTATTGTGTACAGAATATACATCAATTTGAAGATGGATCCCTTCGAGGAAATATCTCACTTAACTTTCCTAGTATGACTTGAATTATATCACAATATTTTTCCCAAGACACTATTACCGTTATCTTGTTCAATTAATCTCGCCATTTATTTATCGAAATTGATTTTCTTTCTTTGCAACGTTTACCTGCAATCGGTCTTTGAAAAGAGTGAAGAAGTGACAGTCTTCCTACCTTCACCTTATACTAATAAAATATAAACAACTCACTAAAGAATCCTATTAAATATTAACGATATCTTGAAAATATCAAATAATGGAACGATTCGAATTCTTAATTCAACGTTACTTTTCAAATTTTCTGATATCAATAAAGCTATTCGAGATATATGCTAATTTTCCGGAATGAAATTTTTAAATAAAAATAAACATAGATTAAAACGGCTCGCCCGGCGCCTCCACCATTTTGTCACTTACTCCATAAATATAATTATTTAAAGTATTATAATAATTTTATTGAAAATCGATTAATAATGACTTCAGATTACGGTATTGTGTAAAAATCGAAAGATATAACACCTGAATTAGAGAAGGGAAATAGTAATGGCGGCAAATGACAAATGGGATGGAAAATGGAAGGAGAGAAAGGAGAAGTGACATAACAAATGATTCAAAAGTAGGATGAAATGTCACATTTGACTTGCGAATAGATTGTGTGAAAGGGGGAAGAAAGTAAAATAGAGAAAGACAGTAACTGGTAGGAAGTGAAAAATATTTATAGCATATCTTATAACAGTGTTGTTGTTCTAGTCGATTTGTATTATAAATGGAGTATTTATATTTATATAAGAACATCACGTGAATGATGTTGTGTATGGATCAGTATTGGGGCTTCATCAAGAGCTTTCTTGTTTATGAATAATATGAAACAAAAACGAATTTTTCCGGTAAAATAGGTCGTCATCTATTTATTAAAACGTGGCGCCTTATCTTGTGTAAAAGATCAAACAATAGACGACAGTTGACACCTCATGGTCATTACAATAATTTACAACGTCTCTGGATGGGGCCCATTTTTCAACCAACTTCAGTGGTGAGACAGCTTTTTGTTTCGTTCAACATTAGTTTTTCGTAATAATGGATTAAGGTTATTGTATGACCGTTATAGCGTTATACATGTCTTTGTCTAACTTGTTGGCTGGTCTGTTATGTTAGTAAAATAAACATTACAGTAGCACATTGTTTAAGGGAGCTTTTTGTTTTTCGTGCAGTAGCGTAATTAGTTAACGCGCACTGCTCATAAACGTTGAAGTAGCTACGTATGAACCAAATATAAATATGTCCTCTGAAAATTTTCTGTTAATAAATCAATATTATTCAATCAAAATATAAAAATTGACGCAAATCGACTAAAAACGTTTCTATTAACCGATCTTGAACCTATAAGAAGTCGTACGAACAACTTCTTTTACCAACCTGCCAACTCCATATTTGTAAAGTTTCCTACATTCAACACGGCGGAAAAAAAAAACGAGACAAAAAATTAGCAAGAAACTTAAAAAAAAACCTCTTGAGATGTTTCAATTTTTACAGTTGTTCTCAACGTTATCTGGGAAACCAATCCAAAATCATTTTAGAACTTTCAAATTTATTTCATCCATATACCGCGATAGAATGACAAATTTCGCTTCACTTTCCCCCAAATAAATGTGATTTAATCGCTTAGAGAAATTTGAAAATTTCACCTACTTCATAGACGGATGCAATAAATCAAAATGGCTTTTATTGTTGTCCTTTGATCAACACAATTTGATATCGAATAAACCACGACCATTACTAGATTAAAAAAGTAAATTCGCTAAAAAACATGTCCGATCATGCCTGAAAGAAAAACAATCGTATGGAAATTATCAGAAAATGTAAGCTATTTTCTTTAGAATTGGTTAATTATGAAATTAATGATAATGTATTTCGTAAATTTCAACTGTTGGATATTTCAACAAAAATCTCTTCATTTATTCATGAAAATCAAGTTGAACAATTATATTTCATTCTAAATATCAAAACAGATTCAGTTGCTGATATTTCTGTTTACAATTATAAAATTGCTTTGAACTTTTAAAATTGAAAATCAAATTTGAATTCATCACATAATTTTCCAAATTTTAATGATATTGAAATAAGACTATTTGACTTCTGACAGAGCTAGGTCAAAGTCGCTGAAATTTCCAACGAACGATAGAATAACTCTACAAAGTGTCGTCAATAACACAGAAATATTGAAAACGGTAATAAAAATCTAGATAGAATGAATTATTTGAAGTGAAATGTGCTTTAGAATTTGTTCCATATTCATCCAGATTATTGCATTTTCAAACTAAAGTTGAATTGGGAGCGCTAGTTAAGATGCTGAGCTCCCGTTATCCATTTGAGGTACATACACAAGATAATGAGGAGCGTATGTAAATTATAATTTATAAAGTAAAACACATGGAACACAAGAGATTTCAAGCATGAGAAAACCTTTAAGAGAAACAGACAGATCAGTTATTCACATTGAGATTATAATAACGACTTCGTTTATTTTCTAATATAATTTACGTACTTATTAAATAAAATAATTAACTAGAAATTTTCTGACATTTTTCCAATTAATATTTATATTACTGATTTGATATGTTCGAGATTTCTTATTAATCATGAACTGGTGATTTTGATCAAAATCGATAATCGTCAACATGTTCTGAACGATATTTTCAATTAAATCAAGATTAAAAATCACTTCATTCAATATTCTCGCCACATTAAAACTAGAAAATCGCCATACTCTACAAACAAGTTATTATCTTCATCTATTGAATTTATCTCTCATAACTTGTACGTCTTTAGTGAGAAAGGTGCGTTACCAGGCAGATGTTACAGATAATGATAGATACTTGCTTGTAGAATACGGAATTTTATTCCTATAATTTTTGACGAATTCACAAATGTATTGCATGACTCGACAATTATGAACCAAAATTACCATTCCTACCATGAAGTCAATATTTGTAGATAATTTATCAATCGGACTCTAGAATTTTCATCAAGTTTTAATGATACGTAGCTTTACTATTTTTAGACTTTGACCGAAATTACTTTTGCATGCTTATTTGTCACAAAACAAGGTTTCTAAGCTTTTAATAATATTACGTGTAAAGCAGACATCTATTAATATCAACCGCATCGAAAACTAGAACATCGATAGTTTTGAAAAAAAAACTCAATTGTAACAAATATTAATTTCAAAGATCATCACCCCAATTCAATAAATACGGATATTGGTTCAAATTACTTCGATAAAGGGGGGATTTTTTTTCCCAATTTTCAATTCTTTTATATCTATTCACGTACTTTCAATTTCAAGTTGAATCCAAATACAAATTTTGTCTAAATCTCAATTGGCTCTCGTTCTCGTAAAGCTTGGTCTAACACTGCGTTATTAAGTTTCAGTTAATCGGCTTAATCCAAATTCTATCATTTTCTCTTTATTAAAACGTATTCTTTCGATTTTTAAGATGTTTCTCTTGTGTTACTAATCCCTTAATCTTTAAGCCTGTTTAACCCCGAAAACATGTTTTTGTTTTTGAGAGCCACCTGTTCAATTTTTCAAAAATATCAAAAATTGAAATATAGGACGAGTTCTTTGTATGTTTTGAAAGCTGGAAAAATAACATATTCATTTCCATATATCTTCTATTTGAAATGCTTTTCTGGAAAAGTACAATGTTTCCATACAAGTAAGAATGTATGAATATTTAACAACATAGAGTTCTCGTAGTATAGAAATCAGTATACGTACGACTATATTGATTTATTTTCTGTTGAAAATTTATTAGAAAAGGGAATTTTCATTCGAAAACTGATCTTGGAATATTGGCAGCCCTCAGGGGAACCAATACTGAATTCTCGTACAAAACAATCCGAGATTTGTGTTAATCATTCTCGAAATTTCTCCGATTCGCATTACTTACCAAGAAAATTATATTGGACTTATAAGTGACTCGATTAATCAGAGAAACGGTCTTAGAAGATTATGGTAAATATTGATAGAGGACCAAATTTGGTGGGTTTATCCGCGATTCTTCGATTCCGTTTGTATATCATTCTCTAGTGTTTCGGGGAGAATTCTCCCTAGAAACACCTATTCCTATATGTTTGAGAACAATATCAAAGTCGGAAAACATATTTACGAAGTTAGTGGTGTACAAGACGTGAACTTAGGACACATAGTGAATATCAAATAAGAAGTTGAAGACTTCAGTAACAGCTGGCAACGACCTGTCAACCACATTTCTCGCTTGTCCTTTCAAAAACGTCCCACCTCCCTATGGCTATAGTATGATGCGAATCGACAATTTCAAACTATCCTCATCCCTTTCTAGCCAGATTTCCTTGTAAATTCAACAAAATTACTAGTCTTTCTAATAACAAGTTTTCTTTGTTATCCCTCAAATTACATACACGACTTAACAAATTCACACCTAAATCTGTGAATATTCACAACTCGAATTTTCTACCTCAAATTAAGTGTTTGTTGAACAACTAGGAAAAAAAAAAATTCCAACAATTTAGATCAAAACCACAAACACAAAAAAACAAATTACGTATATAAGCCGTTTTTTCACCTATTGAAATTATTGAAACGGAAGCACGGAAAATTCAAGAAGCTCGATGAGAATTCTCAATTTCAATTTATAACGAATAACATACGTTTGATATATTTGAAGTTTCAATGAAAAATCTCCGCCGTTTTATTACCAATTTTACTCGAAATATAAACGCGAAATAAACTACAAAAATTTAGATCGATTTTAATGTAGAATTTTTTCACTACTTATTGCGACACCAATACAGTCTTTTATCGATTTGAATTAATCTGTTAATTTAAGCTTATAAAAGAAACCCTTCACAATATTCAAGTTCAAATATTGATCATTCCATTATAAATATTGCCGAAATTAAAAAAAAAAAAAACTCACAAGTAGAATCAACGATTCAAATTGCTTTTGTTGAATAAATAAACTAACTGATATGACAGATGGATTATTTTACAATTGACTGTAATATTGAAAAAAAAAATTGCGATGGAAAATATTACACCTTTCCAACTGGCAATTATTAAGTGAACAAAATTCAAAAAAATTTTGTATAAATTAATCATTGTTCCAGCGATTTTGTTGAATATATTGTATGGAAAAAGTTATTTTTCCGAACAATTTCCAGTTTATGAATTATTTTTGGGGTAATAATAGCGATTTAAAAAAATTTTTCTATTACTCACCACAACAGAAAAACGATAAAAGAATTTTCTAAATTATAAATTGACCGTTATTCCAAAAGTAAACGGGAATTTTTTCGAATTCAGCATAATTGTATATGTCGGGAACACGTGGTGAACGCGCGCGAACTTAAAATACTTATCAAAGCTTACGTGCTTTCACGTCGAAAGCTCGCGGGAGACTGGCGCTGTAGTCGTACATTTTCAGGAACAGTGGGGGTGACGCCTTCGCATAAGAACTCAACGGTCACTTTGGCACATATCAAATAAAACTACCCCTTTATTATTACAACAAAATCAAAATAAAAATCAACGAGCTTTCACTCGAAATTATTTTTATTCATAATAGACCGATTCAATCAATTTCGTGTACAATTTCATGAACGTTTCCGAGTCTATATCGGAATTGTATCGAAAAAATTGAAAGCAAATCTTTTATAGTTTGTGGGATTGTTGCAATAAATGAAAACACTAATGGGTTTATGTTCAGTTATAACTCTAGTCTTATCTTATCGGCGTTATCGAATAAGTGGCCACTCGTATTATTACTTACAAGAAATGGAGTTTTATTGAAGTTCGCCTTATCAATATTTCCCGGTCTATTCATTTATTTAATGAAAACTCCCATTTTATTGTGATTTATCAGCAAATTCAACTTAACGACAATAAAAGCACCGAATATTTCCACTAAAAAATCAATTTCTATTGATTCACCTTGATTTATTGCCGGTTTAGTTTATTCTATTTCATATAAAACTCAATAATTACTTCATAATTTGCACTTTTTCATTAATTAAAATAACAGTATTGCATGTTTTTCTTCGTTTGTTTTCAATTATTTCTTTGTATATTGAATTTTTCTATTCAACTATTCATCTATTCATCTAATTATGTTGTTGAGTTTCTTTGAAAATATATATAAGAAACACGTGATTCTGCAATGCGACTTACAACCCTTATCGATTGATTTCGAGATTGAATTTATGAGGACATTTTATTTGAAATAGATGTGTTGCAAGTTACCTTGAAACAACAATAACAACAACAACAGTAATCGAGAGATTTAAATCATATCAAGTCGATAACAGATTGTATACGAGTTGTCGTCTATAAAAATAACAATTCGAAAAAAATCGATTATTACAGTTGATTGAATTGAAATTAACAATTTCGCATCAATTTCAATCTCGTCTAAATAGAATTGTAGTATAATTAAGATTTCATTCAATAATTAAGCGGAGTATTTTTGTACTTTGATTAGAAATTTAGTAACAAACTTTCATAAAGTTTAAAGTTCTATTGAAGCTAATTAAAATTATCGACAAGTTAAATGCCTCATTGGAAACTTAACTACCAAACAACTTTAATAACGCCAACTTCTGTTAATGAATTACTTACTACAAAATGTTATAAACTTAACTCTAAATATAACTCTCTTACTAGTCGATTCAATTAATCGAATCCAAATAATTATCTTAGAATTGTTAGAAATCAATTGATTATGTCAATAATTCGATATTGATTGAATCGGTAATTTTCAAATATCGAACTAAATTAGCCTTTATTTGGACCTGTTATAATGGCATTATGCAAAATCGTAGGGATATAAATTAATTAGCTTAAGTGTTCATTTTGTCCAACTAAAATAAACGTTACAATTGATCCACAAATTTCTAACGAATCTATTATATGTAGTGGTATTAAATAAATTGTAAGTGAATTACATGAACAACCACAGGAATCGGTGTTATCTCTCCAAAATCGTTGAATCATTAATATAAACCACAGAATTATTAAATTCTAGAATATAATATACTGATAATATCGGTATTCAATCGATAGATAATGAATTGAGTCTATAATTATTTAGATTTTTGTCTAATATTCAGAAGGCGCAACTTTTTTATGTGAGATAACAATTTAAGCGTGAGTTATAATTTCACTGTTGGGAGAGCAAATAGACGAGAACGGTGAACCGAGTGAAACTTAACAAACACTATAAAATATTTAAAGGATTAGAAATTAGCTGTTGAAAAATAACGATAAAATTTTCTTTAATGATAACAATATTTTGAAATAGATAGAAATATATTGGAATGTTCCATTTGCCTCGTGAATATAATATATTGGAATGTATATTTAACTGGAATATTCACCACAAACGCTAATAGACTTTGGCAGTGTATAATGAAGTATGCATTCGGTACTAGAGAATATTAACCAACATAAGGATAACGGGCATGACTGAGATAGATAAGCAACACCCATTTCAGGAATTCCTATTATCTTCCACAGACTAACAGCTATACAACATTCTCTCTCTTTCTATATGTATGCCAAGATGTCCAATGTTAACATTAAACAAAAAACAATTTCAAATACCTTCTTGTATACCCTTTTTTTTTGTCTCCTCTTTTTTAGTTTTACATATTTGGCAAACATGCGAAATTAATTTTGGTTTTCGAAACATGTCATTTTGGACTATATTAGGAAAAACTAGCAACGCAATTGTTAAAATTTCAGAAATACCGTTAAATTGCTTTATATTAACTCGTTTGAATTGATTCATTAAATGTCATAGTCGGTTTAGCTACCGTCTATCACTCCTTTCGTTCAAATACGGTTTAATTGCTACCGTGAATTCGGTTTGCCTTTGTGGTAAGTCAGCTGAATTGATGACTATTTAGTAGAAATTTTTAGCAAAATCATCTCTATATTCGATTGAAACTCTTGGAGAAGCAATCATAATTTAGATTGAACCGTTCCAAAAAAACGCATTTATGACGATCATTGAATTTTTGTTGTAATATTTTTTTATACTTAGAGGGGGTGACTTACTTGCATGTTGTGGTCTATCGAAGCCGATGTCGTAGTATGTTCGTAATCCTTCTGGAACAAATTAATATTGAAAGAAAATAAAGTAGAGAGGTGCGATTATAAAATAGTCGCCCGGCGCCTCCACCATTTTTTCAATTAATAATATTCTTATAATTTATCGACGAAATAATAAATACTTCTTATAAAAAAGATGAATTATATGTTGATTATATTGATTGAGGCAATGAATTGAGACAGTGCGAAAGCGTTAACTAATTTTAAAGCTCCTCAGGCACTTATGCCAGCCACAAACATGGTGTTAATTTTTCATGGTAATTCTGTTTGATGAAACTTTCAATAAGTTAAATGTCTGCTACATGGATTGTATAAAGTCAAATTTCACCACACTAGTACCTATTAATTATATTGGTTTACCTAACAAATTCAACACTATTGAAATCTTTAATTAACATGAAGTTTAACTAAATTCGATTATTCTCAATTTAGTGAGAGTATATGTTGATTTTGTTTTTTTGTTTCTTTTTTAATTATCTGTAGAGGATTGTTCGTGAGTACGCCAAGTTCTTGGTATCGTCCTCGGCAGCATGTGAAGCACGCGCCCTTGAAGGATGGCACGACAGACGAGTATAATTGCGCTTGGACGTGATCAGAGTTCAACTGAAGTCAAAATAATGGTTTACGTTACTTGAGAGAATTCGATTTTTCAAAATTGTACATTTGTAAATAGGGTAACTTTAATTTCGTTTAGTTATTTTCTATTTTCACTAATTACCTTAATAGTGAAATATTTCTATCACTTTGACGGTCTAGTTTATATTTAATTTGAATCGTTAAATTACTGAAGTGGCAATTATTTTTGTTTCAGATTTGGTTGAATTATAAAGCTATAACTTTATCGAGCACGTGGGATACGAATTTCTAGATATCTTAAGTCGTGTGGAAAGAATGAATAATGAACGATTGCCGTAAAATTTATGATAGGTCTTCCGAAAATTCTAAGATATCTAGATTCATGGGGTAACGAAATAAATTGATGTAGATGTATAAAAGTACATTATATGGACATGAACAAATTTGCAAGTTTTATTTTCACTTTGCCTTAGAAATAACTCATTTCTTTATTGCTATTCATATCTTTACGTCGGCCTTTTTGATATATACATATACATATAATATATGTATACAGATATATAGAAAAAAAATCTCAACAATATAGTAAAACGACTTTTTTGAAAAGTAATCTCTGACATCGACAAAATTATCAAACTTGATCATTACATATGTAAAAACAAATTCAATTTAAACGTTGAATTCGGGAAGTCTGCTTAGACGCCACTTGTTTTTTTTGAGGCATAATGATAACATGGGAGTGGTCTCCAATATCAAATAATTTGTCCAATTTATTTGAATAAACTCTAGAATAATTCCACAAATATCAATCGTATATTATATGATGAAAAAGCAATAATCTGAACATTACAATATGGCTAAATGTTTAGTTAACATTAATATATAGTGCTGATATAACGTATTGGTTGTAGCCGGTAAATGTAATATTCGAAAATCTACTTATCTAATTACGATTGTATAGCATATTCCTTAATTTGATTATAGTGTGTTATATGGCATTAGATTCCACTCAAATTATACAATACGCTTGAATATCACATAGATGAGGATGTGATTCACCTTTAAATTATAATTGATATTATAAAATTCCATCATTATAAAATAAATGCAATAATAATAGAAAGAGATGATGTAATTCTCACATTGACTTGTATAAACTAGCATGGACGTCAAAATATCATATCAAATCTTATATCAATGCCTCTGTCAAGAACAGCTGAGAACAGAGAATCAAATCTAAACTGAACGTGCTCTATTCTATATATCTAAAAAGGATATCTCTTCAAAATTGGAACAACAATAATGAAATATAACAAATCTAATTGTTGAGAAACAAATGTAATTAATTTTTGCCAAATTAATAATTAACTTGGATGAATTGAAAGTCATATAATCATCATTTGAAAATCATCAACTTGTTCAACGTTATCCACTTTCACTCTACCTAAATTGTCGAATCATCGTATTTTAGCGCAATCACAATTCTGTTGAACACAAATGAGTCGTTAGTGCTCTAGAAATTTAGGGTGAACTGTAAATGAAAGAGGCAACCAGTTAAATTTATACGATAAATAGATTCACTAAAACTACAATATCTTATTTTATTCGACAATACAACATAAATTTGCTATTTAATCATTGCAAAATCAAATCCAATTTTTTCCTGTTATTAGAGATAATGGAAATATCTGAGAGATATTCAATCTAATTGAACATATATTAATTGATATATTGAGGCAATTATTCACGATTAATTAGAGTAATTTTATTATAACTAATTTAATTTGACGAATCGAATTGATGGAATTTGATGAGATGGTAGAAATTTCGCTGGCAAATCTGCCAGTTTACAGTTCAATTCATCTTCACACCTAACTGATAACTGGAAATAATTCCAAAAAATTCGTCTTTCACGTTTGGACCGATTCGATTAGAATGCAGTTTAGTGTTAAAAAATTTTCCGAATTTCCCTTGTCGTGATTGTCGTCGTATTGCAGGATACGTCCGTAGCATAACATTCAATTACTTTAGCAATAAATATCCTTCAAAACAACAAAATACCAGTTACTCTTTGATAAAGACAAATTTCTAGTGGGAATTCACCCAAAAGTATCATTTCGATTCAAAGATAGTTTAGATAGAGGATTCGATTTAGTTGTTATGTTGTTTTGAAACGATGATTGTTTATTTTGAATGAATAAATCGAACTATGACTGTTTGCGACAAGTTGAATCTGTTACTTAAACTGACCTTAAAATTTCCACTATGTGCTACTTAAACTACCTTTTATGTGATAAGTTTTGGGTGGTTACGTCATCATATCGGTATCTTATAATTTGATTATTAGTTTAAATTAGATTTTGTTGCTGTCGCTATAATATATAGACTATAATTAGAAATTTAATTAAATTATTGTCAACTATCAATAAGATAAATATTCTAATTACTTTTAGAGAATTGATGGCTGTCATGTTCATTCACACAATTCCACTTAAACAGTGTGGTCTAATACATGTGAAAATTGACGACAGTTTAATCATCGTCGACACTTTATATTTATAATGTCGACATCAACCAGAGGCGAATATTACATGTTTGTGTAGTTTGGCAATTTTGATCAAACACCAATATATTATGAAATAGCTAAACGATCTCTGTTAGAATGAGAAAGAATCAAATACAATTATTGATTTTTTATCGTTAATCCGCTTATCAAACTGTCGTTATTTGTTTTTTATAGCAAATATTTTACCAGCCTAATCAAAGAAAACACTCAAACTTTTTTCGTCTTCTTTTATTTCTCCAGTTATTTCTATTGTTGAAAAATCCACATTGACTTTTACAAGCTGCTAGATGGGGAAATTGTTAACGTAAACAATCATTGTTCAAGTCGTATTTCGACAATTCGATTCAATTGCAACATTAAAATTAATCAATTTGACAATAATAATGATAATACTTAATAATAAAAATCGTCAATTTTCTATTGTGCTAAATTGGATTGTATTTTAGAATTAGTTGGTAAAGTTTCAAGTGAGATCTTGTGGCCGGTCCTGATAAGTAGATTATAAGGACTAGAACTAACCACCCTTTGAACTTGGTGCTTGGCACCTCAACAGAAACCGATATCCAATTAGGATTATGCCGTATAGTTTGATGTTATCGATACAACTACAGTCAATTTCTCATCATGATATAGTGTTTCTCAATCGAACAATCCGATGGATTCAATCAAAAACACACCCTCGTTTCCACTGTGATTGTTATTAAATTTATTTTAATTAAGACAATGCGAT
Organism: Stenodera caucasica; assembly: GCA_037414795.1. Taxonomy (NCBI): domain Eukaryota; kingdom Metazoa; phylum Arthropoda; class Insecta; order Coleoptera; family Meloidae; genus Stenodera; species Stenodera caucasica. The sequence goes on from JAZBGZ010000007.1 coordinate 219,431, forward strand.
TTTCGGTAGGTATATACTATATAATCGAAATCTTGTTGGAAGTTTATCTAGAACCTTTAATAAGTTGTGCTAAGCTACAGTAAGAGGATCCTCTAATGAATCATGGTCCGGATATTGCCGCATTTACACACTCCCTCAGTCTATGAGTTTGGAGGGTTCAATTGCATGTCATTAAACCAGCACATAGTAAATACAGTTAGAATTCGCAAAATTTAATCAAGAATATAAGTTGTTCGAATCGATCGATAGTTGTATTTTTTAACATATACAACAAAGGGATACAATATAAAAAAATATTAATAAAACTACTATATAAGATATTAAATTACGAATTTTAATACCGTCGGGACAGAAGGCGAAGTGTGCAACTAGTATGTAAAAGAAGTCAGATACCAGACCAGGCCTTGTTTCTTAATAAGATTCACAAACTTCCATAACACCAAGTCTTCAATATATATTTTTTTCTTCATCGTCCTGTACTTGTTCGTTCTTTATAAGAAATTCTTTTAAAAATACGTTTATTACAAATTTTAATACCGCCATCAAATGACGTTGAAAACTAATTTAGATGTGAAATTGTAACAACCCCATACATATTCGACATTAAACAGATACATCAAACTACCATTTTATTTTGCATTAAAACGAACAGATCAACCGAATGGCAATTTTTTTTTTAATATTCACCACATACCGTTCACATTCATCAACAGATCAAGCATTCCATATTCCGCTATGTAACAATACGAATACGATATACTCGAATATAATTTTTTTTTTTTTTTGTAGTCGATATTATTGCGAATTAGATTTCATCTCTATAACCGTAATATTGTTGTATTTCAAATATAAATTGCCAACAGAGCGTGATGGAATCGTTAGTGAATTGTCATAGAAATTTTAGGGTCAAAATTTATACAGGAAGGGACTTAAATCGAGAAACTTAAGACGAATATGTAATTTATTATTCATAACTATTGTGTCAGCTACTGTTGTCCTTCTTAATTGGACATTTTGCATTGTCCCATTTTAATCAATTCGTGTTTACTACAAATACAACTATAATGCTCTTTATTTCGAATTTATGTTGGAAAATCCGAAAGTGAAATTATTATTATTGAATTTTCATTGGATCACAATAAGGGCGGATATCCCAATTTTGCGTAAATTGAGCAAGGATTGAGTAACGATAAAAAATTATGGATTTTACTAGTGGAATGTTGTTGAAATAGGGAGAATCGGTTCTATAACACTCCCTTCGTTTATAGTTTGTTCATTCAAACATGCGGGTTGAATTTGACACTCCCCTTGAGGTCGGATATTCTAGGTCTAACACCCACTTCTTTGATGTATAGTTTATTATTTAAACAGTGAATTACAATTCGTACTACTTGTGTAGTTTCTATGTCTCCATAATATTACATACCTTTGTCGGCTAGATTTTTTTTCTATCATGCGAACAATTCATATAAATAACTGTTCACATATGTGTACATGAAGTTTTACTGTAGAGAAAGAGGCGTAAATTATAGACGTTCAAGTTGTTATTTTCCCTATTTTCATCGAAAATTCGATAATGGTGGTAATTTTCCATCGAACATACTCTCAACTTCATTAGATTCGCTTCTTATTAAGCACGTTCAAACGTGTGAATTTGATTTACAATATAAATTCGTTGTGAAGAAAACAAGTGGCGCAACAAATACAAAGTCTAGATCTCACTATATGTATAGATTTAAATTTCATTCGCAAAACTCATCCAGAACTCTGTTTTTATCTTTTCAACAAACTCAAATTATGCCCCAACACTGATTAATTTCAATATACAGAATGTTTCAGTGGAAAATCTCAAATAAGGGCCTCTAAAATTCGAATGTTACAACTCTGTATACGATTTATCTGAAAACAAATTGTAATTATTATCAATAGTTTTGTAGAATTAGTACGAGAATATTTATCGTCTTCGTGACGATTTGAAGAAACCGAAACAGTTATAATCTAGATAATTTCGAAAATTGCTTGAAGATGAATTTTGAGCCGTTTGGTATTTTATTAAATTCCATAATATCAGCAAAAAATCAACGGTTATCGTTATAAAGCAGAATCTAAAGTCTGTAAAAACGATTTTTGTGGATTTGATCCGAGAATCAAGCTGATATCAAATATTTAACACAAATTTCGACCGGGGATTGATAAGTCGATTTGGTCCATCTCCGATGAATCTCTAACCGCAGGTCGGAATCATCCAGTTCAAATCTATCGAAACATCCACATCGACTGCATCCTTTTTTCAAAACTTAGACAACACATAATACAATCAATTATTTCGCAAAAGTGGGTAAAATAATAGAATTTGAAACGAATAGGTGATGATACCGCCTTTAATTGCATAACATTTATTTGATGAGATTTTCCCACGAACAGATATCAATGTAGGTGGATTTTCTTGATAGATACATCTACGCAAATAAGTTGTCCGCCTGTTTAGGGGATGTCTTACTAGATACCTACAATGATTTATGAGACAAATGTAGGCTTTGATGTTTCAAAATAAAATAAAAAAATAACACTAACTCCATTTATGGGTGTATTTCGCAAATTTGGCGCTCTTTCGCTGAATATTATTCTTCAATTAGCCAAAGCACCAAAGAAAATCTGTAACTTCAACTCGTATTATGTGAATTTTACAAGAAATGTTACGAAAATAAATTATATAAAATAGATATTTCGGCTCTTTTGTCGAATATTATAGGTTTTCCTATTGAATGAATGTAAAGAAAAGAGAAAATTCTATAACAAAGCGATCGATGCTAGAAAATAGAGCTTTCAATAAGTGTTCAGTGGTTGTCACTTTTATCTAGATGCGATGTACCACAAGATACACTATGTATTTTAGTGGTTTTGAACGATTTCTTACGAAAATGACTTTCGACGACCTTCAGTACAATAGAAAATCGTTCGTATACTTTATGGAATGGAAAATCCATCGAGAACATTTACGAAAAAATTTAATTTATTTATCAAAAGCACAAAAATAATTTGATATGGAATCGATCAAAATCTGACAATTTTGTAATATAAAAACAAAAACGATTTCAAATCTAAATTACATAAGTTTGATATTTCCTAAGAAGATCCATCAGTTTATATTGTAACAAATAAAATTTTATTCGTACACGAAAACTCACTTAAACCAATTGTATGTTAGCATATGTAGATTGTGTAGGTATCTCATCTTTCTTACAATATCATTTCTATATTTCCGTATAGTAAACTTCAACCAATGACTAATATATTAACATAGACATTCGAAAATACAATCACTATTATGTATTAGTTTTACTCATTTTTTTTAATTGTTTTCTGTCTGATGAAATTAGCTACTTCTCACACAAATATTTACACTGTTTAAATTTATTGAGCATTGTAAATAGTCCTATAATGGAAATCAAACAATGGAAGAGATTATTAATAAATTATTTGTATTTATTTGAATTGGCTTTTCATTCTGAATAGTCCCAGTACTATTCACCGATTATTCATTTAGTTGAATAGATTGAAAATTCACTAATTTCCACAATTTCCCAATAATAAAAATATAACCTAAAGCAATATAAATTTGTAGCTTTCAACTTTCAACTTTCAATTATAATCATGTACATGTGAAAATGTTGAAAATGTGAAATTGAAAAATTCATTGTTAGCCCCAATTTCTTGAATGTTCTCCAAATATTATAAATATTGATTAATTACTAATCATCAATAATATTGGAAAATAATAAAAAAAGAAAATATGGACAATGTCGATATAATTAATCTTCTCGTATGTATAACGCATAACAAACATGTCAAAAGACGATCAAGTGTTTGCTTGAAAACCCTTTAAAGGATATAACTACCTTATTTTTTGCAGCCCTTTTGTCCTACTTTAAGCCGATGTCTATATTTAACATTTAATTAAAATCAACATTGATTGATTAGAAAACGGAAATAACAATAAAAACAACAACATTGTTTTGTTTTTTTATATAAATAACTAATTTTGTTTCTAATTATTTATCTGTTGAAAGAAGCTCTACCGGTGTGGTCCGTCAGACGAAACAGCAGTTTGTTGTTTTTTTTATTTGTGTTATTTGTAGGTGTAAATAATGCCACAAAACGGTTGCTAATCTGATCAAGAAAAAATTTTTGTTGAAAACTTCGACTTTTATTTTGTTTTATTGGCAATTTCCCTTAAATGGTCGCATCTATGGAGGTCTTGTTAAGTAGGATTTGTTGTCTCGTTAAAATTTCAAAATTTTTCAAAACTGATTATGATGAATAGGCCACTGTAACGGGTTGAAAACATATTCAACAGTTAAAGTAATGTTATATCTAGTTATAGTGTGGGTGGATTGTATAGGTGTTAGATGAAACAGTGGGGGTGGTAGTTGAGGGCGATCTAACTTAAAGAATACCCTTGTTATTTATGACTTTCTACAAATCGTCCAATCAGTATAAAGAATCCCATGATAGTTACAACACATTTATATTATTCACATTATAATAGCACTAATTAATCGTAATAAAAGAAAAATGATTTATTTTTATCGCGTTCGTGATTTATTAAAATTTAATTAGAAATAAGAATATTATTCAAATCAAATTGAAGAAATAAATCAACCCTTAGATTCGACTTTCCGGAAATTATAATTTAACGTTTCTCCTCACTGGGACATCTTGATGACCACACAAATCGCGATGTAAACAGAGATTTACTAATAGAGATTTTATCATTTAATATAGAAATCTCCATGCGTCCAGAAACGAAAATTGATCGATATTCTAAGTAAACTGAATTCAAATGAGAAAATTCCAATTAAATTTTTTCAATCGTTCTGTATTTATGAATTTACCCCGAAAATACCAAAACAAACAATAATCATCTGAACTGTTGGCAATAAGCCAAAATTGAGGGTGCCAAGATAATATACGGATAACAAAAAAAAAAAAATATACAAATACATTAGAACGGAGTGGAGGCAAAATAAAAACGTTAATTAAAGTTGCATAGTGTATAATTTTTAAGTTTCACAACACATAGTCCCCAACCATGAAAGTTAATTCAAATATGCATTGCCAGTGTTAATAGGGTTGGGGGTGTAACGAAATTGCGCTTTTCAACAAATATTTACATTACGTTTCAACTAATGTCAATTAATTTTCTATGTCGACTATGTAAATAAATAGGAAAATATTTAATTCGATCAATGTTCGGCTGGTACGATGGAATTGTCTTGAAAATGTCGACTTCATCGATCTGTGTAATTTAAATAATTTTGAAAAAAATTAAAATGAGCATAGTGACTTTTATATATATAAACAGCCATTATGTTGGAATAAATCATCACGTAAACGTGGAATTCGGTTTTAAATTGTTTGTTTTTATTGTCCTTTGTTAATAAAACATTTTAACATTAATGTTGCAGTAAAAATTGTTAAGTTTACCCTTGAATACATTAACCGCCCTAAAAATTTATTTTTTATTGGACAAGGTGTGTCCAGTCTCACAAATAGCCTCCCACATATACATAATGATACAATAAGTTTTGAACGGTGTAGAGGGACGTGCCGTTAAATTAAACCTAACCCCTCTATCATCATCAACCCTTCATTATTTATTTTCACAGTCATAATAGTCATAGCTGTTGGAATTTCAATATAGTACAAATGGATCGTTTGATTTTGGTGGAAAATTTTCGAATTTGTTGATGATAAATGATAAAATATACGTCGAATCAGGCATTCAGCAATCAAGTTGTACAAACATCGAAACGTTGCTGAAACGTGAATCACATTTGTCTTTCATTTCGAACGTATACGGAAATACTGTTCAAAATCAAATATAAACCTTAAGATTTAAATTATTCTCAATCTCACAGTATCGGGTAGGATGATTAAATTCAATAATACAACAATATTTCAGTATAATTACACCGTTAAGTTTTGAAAATTTTATGTGAAAAACTCAACAATCCGGATAATAAATCTCAATAAAAATGAATAAAATAAGTGAATTACCGTGTAACTAAAAATTTTCCAAATTTATCGGCTTAATCAAACAACTTTATTCGATTATTTTTACTATTATTATTAATTATAGTTGAATTTGTTGTCTCTATAAGGGGCTGTTTTATTGTCTTGATTTTTTTCAATCTCCGTCAAATTTATTCAAACAACATTATGTTGAATAATAATTTATTTTCATTATTGTCACATTATTTACCCACCATGATTTCTTATTTACTTACAATAAAAATTGTATTATAAAATCAATTGCGGAAGACGGACCAAATGACTATAATTTACTCCAACGCCTACATTATTGTTATTTTTTTTTTATTTATAAATATTTTTTTCCCATATAGCCATTTGAGTAGTAAAATCGTCGATATTAAGACATTAAGTTACCTTTATTAAGGACAACAATGGGTGATGTGTCTCCAAATGTTGAATAGAACGTTTTTAGGGGGTGGTCTTATAAATGTTCGTTGTTTGTGAAGAATACAAATACAACATAGCATTTTCGTTTTCTGCTTTAATTCTCGATCTGTTTCAGCTTGATAAATTGTTTTTGTTTTTTAATTAGAAATTTTACTCTTTGAGAAACAATAAACAAATACAATAGGCATCATGTTCAAATTTTATCATAATCACTAGTCAAAAGAAATATCTCGAACAGGAGTGGATCAGCGATAATCGTGCCCGCATTTCATCTCCCATAATAATAGGATTTATGAATTCTCGAACAGATTTTTGATCTTCAATATTTTTTGTACAGCTTCAGGCATTTTGTTATTTTTCTCGTATATTTATCGCCAAAATTTCCCACATTCTCACAACAGATTTATCAATTCTAGTTGAATCCAACAATTTAATTGTTGGTTTTCATGGTTTTTCCCGTGCGTCTTGTTGAGCCGGTCCTGCTTCTCAAATACATATTTCACGGTTAAAAGGAAATACGCAACAAAATATAATATACTATATCTATATATGAATACAAATCCCGCACAAGTAAGGCATTTTTTAAAATTACGAGCTTGTCACGAAAACCGTAAACTGACACCTGTCATCGTTTTGTAGTAGAGTTTAGTAAATCCTCATGAAAATTTCGGAATAGGTTTCAGCTTCATGAGAAACATTGATGCCAAGGAAAAATAAACGAAAATCCGTACAAACACAACACAGGACTTGTATTATTTGTCATTTTAACGTCGAAAATAAATCCCATATATATGGTTCAATATAGAGATAGCTTCTTATATTTATCCAAGAATAATAATAATAATAATAATAATAGATATTTATAAATAAATTTATTATTGTTGATAAGAGTTCTGTTTATTGGTCGGGAAGAAATAGCAAAAGGATTTAGGCCGTCATCGTTGATAAGATTTTCTCGAGATGGGGGAAAAACGACGTTAATTGCTGTTTTATTGGAATTTCGTCAGTTTACCGTATACTGTCAGTATTTTGTAAGGCAACTTCCCGTTATGAAGGGTAATACAGAGTGTCATGTTGGATATTTATCTAAAAATCTGAAATACCTCGTTAATGACGATGAAGGGATAAAATAAAGAGATTAAGATGAAATATAACTGAGTATTTCGCTCAAAAACGAGATAAAGATCAAATAATGAGCTTCTAGAAATAGAAATTTAATTCAACTGGAAAAAAATCTAAACGTAATAACTTTGAATTTTATTTTCAATATTAAAATAAAACCGTCTGAATATCGATTTTTACTAGTTTCTATAATTGTTTTTCGAATAGATTCTAATTAGGAGTTTCGATACAACTGACTCTAATTAAAACTACAATTCGACATTGAACGTTTTCTTTTGCTATAACTAAATGAAAAATATAATTAACAATTAAAATTAACACTCAGTTCAATCCAAGACTGCTAATTCCGTAATTGCATATTAAATTTTTGGTCTCTTTCTCGCCATTCACATTTTTCTCATTTCCTAATTAAATGGAAAATTACTTTTGGAAATATACAGATAAAATTGTAAAGCTTTTTACCGGGAGGGTTTCTCGGGAAAAAAAAACATCACTAAACTTATTTGCATACGTTATTCACTGCCACTAACGTTAGTGACTAACAAAAAGCTCATCTACATAGATAGTCTTTATAAGATCAACATAACGGATATTTCCTGAAAGAGATAGTAGAGTTTAGTCTTTTTGTTAAATGAATCGACGATAATTTTCACTATTTCTATAGTGAGTTGTAACTGCAGTGTGAAATTTGTAAAGTTGTGTTTTGAACAAGTAGTGTCCCTAGTGTTCGAATACACTATTAAATAACTTCATAGTCTTCTATTAGAGCCAAAACAACAGTATCGATCGTACATGAAAACTGGAATGAATTTTTTCGAGAAAATTCCAGTTACGAGTTCAATTTGGTCAATTTTCACAATCATGAAATGTTGGCGACTTATCATTGAAATAAATGGAATTGAATGGGAAAATTCCGAATCAGCATTCAAAAATTTAGATTTATATACAACAAATATATTGTATAGTGTAAAGCAGTAGGGGAAAATTAAATAAATTTATGAGTTTTCAGTCTAGTAGCTTATCTAAATTAACTGTTTCCAGTTTGTTGCATTTATACCAAAAATTATAAGAAATAATCAGCTTAGTAAATGCATGACCTAAAGCTACTATTATTCCTTTATCAGAAGTTCGAAAGAAAGTTTAAGCGGTTTAATATTTAAAATTGCTCCTAGGCAGGATGTCTGTTGATAAGCAATAATTTATTCAAAGTACAATTACCGTCCAGACTAATTGGTATTAAACATTATATATATATACTTATATAAAAAAAAATTTGTAACAAGATGATTGAATTGTTAACAATATAAATCGATTCAGATATCATTATTTGGCACAGTAGTAATATTTAATAATTACCCTTATATCTACTAAATAAAACTGCATCCAATATCGTAAACGTCACATAAAACTTTACAAATCGTACCATATGGTTCCGGTGAAGCCTATAAACCAAATACTATTATCCAATATTCAATACAAATTATAAATTTGATAACAATTGTTTGTTTATCGTTCATGAACAATTCGGAATGATTTTCGAATAATTCCGTTGATTAGTTATCGATGAATATTTTCTATTTCTCACAGATGGTTTTTGATATTCATCAAATGAGGTGAAATGTATTCCCGTGGGCGTCACTACACATTCCATGCACGCAGTAACGCCATGAGACGTTATTTCATTTTCTTTAAGAGACTTATTTTTGTTTTTTCTTTTCATGGCCCGCAACATATATTCATCGATCTTCGAAAATCTTCAAATTATTTCAAGAATTTCAAACAACATTAAATCATCAAAATATAGCACAAAAAAATACCGATCCATCTCATAGAAAAGGGGGGGAAATTAATTATCATTTGAATAATATAACTTTAAGACATCATTTTAATATAAAAGTCGTATGTCATGTCTTCGCAAACTGACACAGAACAGGATATAAATCAAAACTTCCAACCACAACATAATTTTAAACACCCCTTAACGAATTAATTGTAAATGAAAAACTAATTGTTCCAGTAATCATCAATCATATCCGATTCTTTTTGTCTAACAATCAAGCCTTCGAGGAAAGTTCGTCGAAATATTCCGGTTAAAACAGTACATTCATTTTTCAACAATCATCTTGTTAGAATTCGACAATAAGGACACTTTCTAAAAGAATGTGGGAACATTTTCACATGGTATTTCTATAAATTAGATATTTTTATGTGTTGGTTTCTAAAGGTGGAATATGGTGATTAATTGACATTCCCCATAAAAAAAATTGCTGCCACAGACATAAATGAATCTACCGCTCCCATTAGATTTACTTGCCACTATACAACCTCGCTTAGAACAAAAGTTTAGAAAATATGTGATAGAGCTTTGAGAAATAATGACACTACGCTTCTACTACAGTGGTCGAAAGCTCGACTTTTAGATGGCTATTTTTCCAATTTTGCACCGAAAATTTATAGGATCTCCCATACAAATTGAGAGGTCCGTATTCTGAACCGGAAGTCTCCACTCTTATTATTTATATTCCATCTAAATTACACGATTTAATCCGAAATACAATCGATCTGAGCCGGAATGTTGAGATTGACTAGTTTTAATTGAATTTCATACAAACTTGAGCATTGATGTTATGTTTGAAATAAGCATCGTTACGACTCCCGATCACATGGAATGTGACTAAGATTTGATTCAAGCTGGATTACTACCAATATGAGCATCTTTAGGTTAAGTCGATCTCACGAAATCGAGTTGGGTACAGGAGGATTTGCTCTTGAAATAACTTTGGGAAACATGTTCATGCTTGTACTCATAACTTATCACAGTTATCACTTCTCAAATTGGATCGTGTGCTTCTTTCGTCACTGATATTTGTTGATTGTAAGCTCAATCGAATTTGAGGAAGTCTGATTGTGAGTAGAGTTGATTGATCTGATTGGATTGGATCTGAGATTTCTGAGAGACATTTTGCTGATAGAATTGGTGGATTTGAAGCTTTTAGACGGCTTTTTATCCAATTTTGCACCGAACAAATCGAGAGGCTTGGTCTCCAAGACAAACTGAGCCAGAAGTCTCCAGTCTCATAATTTAAATGTAATCCAATTACACAATCCAATCTGAGAAAGTCTCAGAAATACAATCAATCTGAACCGAAATGTTGAGATCGACTAGTTTTAATTGAATTTCATACAAACTTGAGCATTAATGTTAAGTTTGAAATGAGCATCGATACGGCTCACGATCACATGGAATGTGACTGAGATTTGATTTAAGCTGGATTACTACCAATATGAGCATCTTTAGGCTTAGTCGATCTCACGAAATCGAGTTGAGTACAGGAGGATTTGCTCTTGGAACAACTTTGGGAAACATGCTCATGCTTGTACTCATACCTTATCACAGTTATCACTTCTCAAATTGGATCGTGTGCTTCTTTCGTCACTGATATTTGTTGATTGTAAGCTCAATCGAATTTGAGGAAGTCTGATTGTGAGTCGAGTTGATCGATCTGATTGGATTGAATCTGAGATTTCTGATAGAATTGGTGGATTTGAAGCTTTTAGACAGCTTTTTATCCAATTTTGCACCGAAAATTCACAGGATCTCCCATACAAATCGAGAGGCTCGATCTCCAAGACAAACTGAGCCGGGAGTCTCCACTCTCATAATTTAAATGTAATCTAATTACACAATCCAATCTGAGAAAGTCTCAGAAATACAATCGATCTGAATCGGAATGTTGAGATCGACTAGTCGTCGTAAAAGTTTTAATCGAATTGAATACAAACTCGATGTTAAGTTTGAAATGAGCATTGATACCGCTCATAATCACTTTTGGAATGTGAGTAAGAGTCGATTTCACATGATTACTACCAGATTTAGTCAATCTCAGGAAATTGATCCGAGTCTAAATCGATTTGAGTATAGGAGGATTTGCTTTTGCAACATTTTTTGGAAGCAGTCTCATACTTGTAGGCATAGCTTATCACTTTGCTGGTTGTGAGATTAATCAAATTTGAGCAAGTCTGAGACGAGTTGATCGATCTGATTAGATTGGATTGGATTGGATTTGAGATTTCTAAGAGATATTTTGTTGATAGAATTGGTTGTTTTGAAGCTTATAATCTGATGTATATGTAAGTCATAGGGCGACTTAATGGTAATATATCATTCTTGAACGTTTTATAAGCGAAATGGCCTCGTTTGTGATCGCATACACTTTCTCGTTGAGCTTTTGTTCTGAACCACCTGTACATCAATATTTCAAGGATTAAGCAACAAAGTTGAAAGGACTTTTATAAGTATTTAGAAGGTCAAAATATTCAACTTATCATAACTATTGTTAATCAAAAATTTATTATAAACTAGATAGTTTAAGGGTAAGTGAGAAATTTTAGAATTTGTTTATATTCAAGAATAAACCAATGTAGGTGGTCCGGTTGACCTTTATTTTTATCCATTATATGGCGCTTGAAAATATTAAATACGTACGATATATTAGACTTATAAGCCTATTGTCAAACAGTGTGTCGCTAACGTTTGTTAAAATTCGTTGTACCATCACTGAATTTCTTTGTATAGTTTATTATATTTGACTCACGGATATATGCGTATTGTATATTATTTTCTTTTCGAATACACGTATTTATATAGTCGAAATATTAAATAAATAAATACACGTGTTAATATTTATGTCAAATGATATTTATGTACAATGAAAGCATTCTATTTGAACTAATACTAAACAACTGAAAACGTGACAATTCGGTTTTGATACAGGTGTCAAGCGCCAACGCAATGCTTACATTAACATTGTACAATATGTTGAGAAAACAACAGAGAAAAGAGGGAGCGGTAATAGAACGTATGCTCCTAAATAAAATGCCTAATATAAATCTTTAGATTCTCAATGCATGTCCAGATAAACAAATGAATTACATGAAAATGGTTCTTTATAGACAGTGTCATAAAGATTACCACTATATGATAACTGGATACAAAAATAAATTTAATCTAAAAAACTAATCTAACTACATACAACCGAAATTTCTCCAACAACTATGACTATCAAACGAATCGTAAATTCTCACATAATATTATTGTAAAGAGACTAACACAATAAGATGGATATAACAGAGAGAGAGAGACTTAAAAATTAATATAATTAAACAATAATTTGATTCACCGATACATCTTGAGACGTTTTGTTTGAAGACATTCTCGATTACATTAAAACTTTGGATAAGATCCTAATATCGTTAAAACTAGCGAATTCAATTTGCTTATCACCAAGTATTACTGTAGGTTATACAGTGTTGAAATAGGATAATACGCTTTCTTCGGCTGATAATCCAAAATCGATTCTAATTAAAAACTTCACGAAACATACACATTTAATTAACTGTTAATCAAATAGTTTTAATAATAGTTAGGAATCAGCAAATTATCAATGATACGTTTTTTTTTCTGTTTGTAGGCGCTATGTCGAGATCTGTTTTCACCTGATGCTTGTGATAAACGAGGACCAGAGCCGGATTTTTAACACTCTAGTCTGATAAATGGCTCCAGTATTTTTCCTGTTAATGTAAGCTATTCCAAAACTTAATGTTGTTTCGGTAAAACAAGCTATTCGTTTACTACTAACACTAATACTGATTCATCCATTATTACACAAAATCCATTAAATTTCAGATAAAATTCAATCATTTTTCAAATATAAGCAATTAGTATGTCGGTATGTCAACAGGATTTTTCTATATTTGGATAGTCCGATATAGATTTACATTATTTTTAATTGGACGAAATTTAATAGAGACAATTTCGATGGTGCTGCCATGCAATTTTCTGCTCGCATACTTGAAATATTTGATTGATAAAAGGCGATTGTCGAAATGAACGGTTGCCTTTATTGTACGTTCTATGAATATCTCGATTCTGATTCTGATCATTTGTGAAAATTTCGTGTTTTTAAGCGAATTCACCAGATTTTCAGCTCAACTCAACATTTCACTGGTGAATGGTAAATTGATTGCTCAAATGATGAACATTAATAGAGAATCACTAGTCGTGATTTTTGAGTTTCTCACAATTTCGGCTGGTAGTTCATGATTTTTTCAATGAGCTAAGAGTAGAGCGGAGCTTCGCTTCGAAGCCTGCTCCTATTCAAAAAAAATCGTATGATTTTCGGATTTATCGAGAATTTAATGCAGATATTGATTATTATACAATCACTGTATCCGATGTAAAATTTTCGTAATAAATAAAGTTTTAATTACAGTGAGCACAATTAACATTATCTACTTGATTCAATAAAATTTAGACATATTATCCTATAATTTCTAATAATAATAATAATAATAATAATAATAATAATAATAATAATAATAACAATTTCAATTTGTTGTGATTATTATATTCAATGAACATTCATCAACAACACGATAAGTGCTTTAAATGATTTATTGATTTATATGAATATTAATAATCAACTTTTCGTCTATCTGATATTGTGATCCTGGAACGTTTCACATTATGTAAAATGATCTGTTCAAAGGAAATAAATATTTTTATCTCCCTTGTAAACATATGTTAATAACCTTATATCTACAATCTTAAACGTGCCGCTTTGCCCAACATTATATGTATTATGCACCTTATCACGCCATATTTAATAGTTCATTGCTGCCATTACAGAAAACAACCGAGTTGAAAAGACAAAAAAAAAAAAAATAATATTAATCAGCCAAAAATTAGATATAATAAAAAAATTGATGGTGGGAAAAATACGTAACAAACACCTTTCTAAACGGGTCAATGGAGTAAATAATTGCTGCAATTAGTCGGAGGCAGGCTTTGTTTAATTATCTTTAAACCCTGTTATGGTCCTTCCGTAGCACCTGTGCTGCCCACATGCCACTTAACATATTTGACTTTGGGTGGTTTAGGGTCTTCGATGGGTTTTTGTTGTTTTTTTTCCCCCTTTTTCCAACACACAACAAAATAAAATACCAATTACGATTTTATCAAACTATTATTTATTAGTTATATTGATTATTTTTTCGTTTTGTTCCTACGAAACTAGACAACTCCAACAATCATTGAATACTATTTAAATTTATAATAAATATGTAACGGCATTAGAACAACAAAATCGGTTATCACTGACTTGAATCTGCGTAGGTTGTAATATCGAAAGTAGAAAGTATCGATGAATAATTAAAAAATTATTGACCGATAATTCCACGGAAACAAAGTAGAAAATTTTGCTCTTATAAATCAACTGTAATTTTGAAACAGAGCTGTGAAATCTTGTTATTTAAAAACTATAAATTATTAATTATTGATGATATAAACATCAAATTAAGCTGAACTTCATTAACATTCAAGATCTTTAATTATTATTATTTCAAAATGAACAAGATTTGCATTTTGTTTAATTGCCAGTCATCAATTTTATAGAAAGTCCTGGAACAGGACCGGCTCTAAAACAGCAAACGAAAAATCAAAATGGAAAAAAATATATTACATGGACATCAGTAAGTCTAAAACTACTCTTGGCTATAGCCGGGTCGAATCTTTTCGAGCGTGAAGGGATGAAATTTTCAATAAATGAGACTTAGTTGTGTTGATGCTTTTTAAAGACTCACTTCACTAATGGCGAGGATTATGTACTGTTTTTAGATAAAAAAAACAGCTCTAAAAAGGGTAGAAACTCATTTGGAAGTCTACGAAATTGTCGTAGTTTCAAATGATGAATAAATACAACTATAGATAAGCTATACTGTATTTTCAATAAAAATTATAAAAATCATAAATATTGGATTCTAATAATAGTATACCTACATATACATATATTTATAACTTTCATACATAGAATTTTATTTGATAAAGTATAATATAAAATTTCTATATAATTATTTGTTTGATAACGGATTATGGTTGTAATAAAATCATGGAATATTATATCTGTATAACGTTGGACAATGGGCGGTAATGAATCTTGACGATCTAAACCATCCTGGATGATTATAGGAAACCTGTAAAGTCATGCTCCACCCAGTTATCAAGATTATACAAATAATTACAGGAAACGTTCAATTGTTGTTCAATACTATCTCTAATTCATTCATAAAATATACAATTACAATATATTATTCCCATGATTGAAAAATAGATTAAATTACAGTCAATCAAGTTTGACTTGACTCGTATAGGTGAACTCTGCGCAGGCTTGAATTTGCGCCTGTGTCCAATTGATCAACTTTGACTAGCTTCGGATTTGGTCCGAATAGCAGGCTCTTATTTTTCTTCTGACAAAAGCAGCTTAAATGACAAATCAACGTTTCCTCTCAAATTAATAAAAAAAAATGCTCAGTCACATGACGAGGATTTTTCTTATTTTCAAGTGGATAAAAGTAGCGACGTTAGTATTTGGGATAATAGTGACAAATTTCAATTATCGAGGTTCTTTTGGGTTGCTAGTTCGAGTTTCTCCTAGCAATTTTGGCGTATGAATTACTATTATTATTATTATTTTTTTTGTTGAGATTTTTGCCGATTTAGCTCAAGTTCTAGACTTCGAAAATTGATCCATTGATTCAATATCAGAAAATTCGATTCTGATATGTTAATAAATAAGACAGGCAACTCAATTGATGTCACAATATGGAAGAAAGGGCTGTCGAGTTTAATTTTAAGTCGATATGGACATAGAGGGTATTGCAGCCTACAGAATACTTGTCAGCAATGCATTGATGTCAACCGCACCTGCTGTCTAGGAGATAGTTGTCAATTATAAAAAGATCAATATCGATCCCATACTGTGCTAAATTATAATATGTAATAAATTTCAAATTGATATCAAATGAGATAGGAGTTGATACATTTTTTTGTTTATTGTATTGATTTGATTTATTTTGAATAGAATTTCATTAAATATATTGAGTCAATTAAGATGAGGGAAAGGTTCGTATATAAACAGATCTCTAATTGATAAATAAATTAATAATTCCACTCATTAAATGGACATTGAGTCACATATCTACATCTACATCAATTTTCAGCAAAAAACAAAACGATTAAATTATTACTAGATTGAAAATTTTTAAAATTCTGCGATAAAAACATTTCAGTTAATCAAGATTTCGACTCGTATAATTTTAAATTTATGAAATTCACCATCGAAACTCAATAATATCGACTTCATTTCGTCCGTACTAGTTTTTGAAGAATGATTAAGATTGAGAGTCATTGTTAATTAGTGTTGTTGATTAAACAAGTTTATGAATATATTTTTGAATCGAAATTCATTTGAATTCACTATGTCGCAGCCTCAGAATAGGGTAATCGAAGTAATTTCAGTATTTATTCTTACAATTAGTATACTTTAACATCTCAAATAGAAATTTTGACTCAAGTTGTAAATCATTTCGACAATGGGACTAAACTGCAAGCCTAAATATCATAAAACAATAAATCAAGAAAAGGCCAGCCGTTCGACCATCTATGCAATGGTCCTTTTTTGTCAGGTAGAGAAATTCTAGTTTGAGATTGGGAATCCCTAAATTTTTCTACACAATTCGGATAATACTGAAATAGAAAGGAATTTTTATAATTCTACTCGTCGTTAAATTTGGGTATTCCCAATCCCAAACTACAATTGCTCTACTTTGCGGTTTAGTCCCATTGTTGAAATGATCTACAACTTGAGTCAAAATTTCTATTTGAGATGTTAAAGTATACTAAACAATTTTTTTGTCTCAAAACAATTATGTATATTATATTGTTTTTTAAATTTCAAAGAGATTTCTTGTACAGTAATTGTCGCTGTTAGTTCATTACTGACCTGAACAATTAAAGCCAAAATCATGTCTTCAACAAAAATGACCTTATCTATGAATTCTTAACAAACATCTGCCTTATTTTATTGGTTTGCTTTGATTTTCCGTGAAAACTTCCGTGTAACTTAAATTACAAATTTATTTCAAGCTGATCTATTAGAGATACATTATAAAAACAAAGTATGAAATCATAGTCAAGGATTCCTAGAATTTCTAATATACAGTTCGTTTTGGCTAAAGTTTAGATTTTTCACATAGCCCTTATTTTCGAAAAAAAACACGAGATCCTTCAAAGAAGGGATCAAAATAAACTATAGTTTCAAACGTAAATTATACAAAAAAAAATTGTTGTTTGTTATTTGTTTTGAGATCACTTACATTGTTTACTATTATGAATAAAGAGGAGCTGATGAAAGTATTCACTTTTTTTTTTCAATAGTGGAATTATTCAATTCAAATTTCTCTAATTTTTTTTTTGACTTCATTTGAAAAAATTAAGAGACAATTTTTGGTCAACGTACGCATAACATCCTTCTCATTGCTTTTCAATAAGTTTTTTTTTTGATTTCAAATGAAAAAGTTGATTTCAATTTGACCAATTCCCAAAATAGTTACGCAATTACTTTTAAGCCTCAAAACATCTCTTGGAAACCCCATTGAGGATTCTGAAATTTCATCTCAAAATTTTGATAATAAAGATCTTTTTTATGCTTTTGACAGACTGTATATATTCCTATTTCGGTTGGTAACTAGCTGTATATCTCTATATACCTATATGGTATATAAATGAGAAAAAATTGACAGGGAGCGTATTACTGTTAAAGGAGAAGAGAAGGAACAAATCCGATATGTGACAACTACGGAATAATATCATCAATCACACCAACAACTTCACTAATTTATCATCACAAATGGGTGAAGTAATCAGGTAATATAATGAACATTTTCAAATCTAAATATAACCATTCATATTCGGGCTTTAAAAATATTTATCACAATTATAATAATCGACTTTGTAGATTTGTCATGTGGTTGAATTCACAATGAATTAAATGGATACCTGTCAATTGAAAGCTACTGAGAAAAACGCCTCAACATTTTACCATCATACGAAAAGACAGATGTTCAACCATTTATTTTCAAGAGAAAAAATCAAAATCGAATTTATGTCAGATATATCAAAATCTAACATATAATTACGAAATTTACCTATTGTTTTACATAATTAAGAATACAATTTAACTAATTCTTTCTTTTGTTAATGATGAACTGAAAAATAACAAACTAGAGAGAGAAATTATTAATGAAACCTGTTGTGTTTTGTTGAAACTTTTAAGTATTTAACAACATGACGAATATTGTTGAAGGAAATATGAATTACAACTATTCCTCTGTTAAAATTAGGTAACTGGATAATTTATGGTGACATTTTCAAAATAGTTAATTAAACTGATGTGCTATCTTTCAAGCACAATTTCTGTTAGAAACATTGAATAATGATGGTGATAAATATAAGAAAATTTGAATCTAATTTATCAAAAATTCTATTTTATAGTGCGATAACTATTTTTTGATAGATGATAATGTTTTTACGGAATTGGATCGAATTTCTTCTGGAATTAAAAAAAAATCGGATTAGTGCTACAAATCATTGATTTGTAGATTTAATCCGGAAATATATCGATTTTAACAACTTGATTTTATTGGTTTGTGTCTATTTTGTCTCGATTTTATCATATTTCGGTGCTATTTATAAAGTTGGGGGCTACCACAATTTCGTAAAAGTCTCGATTACATCACATTATATAAAACAAAATAAAAAATAAATTAGATTGAAACTAATAGTTTGGAATCACCGATAAATTGAATTACCGATTATTGGGGTTAAATCGACGTAAATATGTTAAATTAGATTTATTGCGAAACAAGAATGATGATAAATGGAATTTTTTAGTTTGCCAGAAAAAATACTTTAGTGTTTGAAGAGTACAAGAAAAAGTGACTCAAGTAGGTACTTGAATGGAAAGATTGAAGAAGTTATCGTTGAAGATGAATTCATTTTTGTTGTTCTCAACAGTTGTAGAAATGTTTGATTTAAGACCACAAATGGACAGTTTTTTTGTGTTTGAGCACAAAAATCTGAGGTAGTTGAAGAATTCGCGATCTCCAATCCTATCTCGAAATTCCAACTCAGCCTGATAATAGAGTCGAAATACACAGTTGCAAATTGGCTGTAGCCTCATATGAGTCATCCTTTGGTCTGCTCAAACTAGAAAAGCTTGCTTGTGTAGCGCAGAATCAGGATTATCATCTGATTTACAGATGACCTGTACGACATCATCTAATAAATACTGTCGACAGAGACTTATAGTTGAGAGGAATTTCAAAATGACAGTTCTTCGTCATCTTGTCTGGTAAGGTGTTTTTCTTATTTTTTTTCGAAGAAATAAGAGCATCGTATGTTATTTACAACATGTTCATACAACAATTTCTCTTCCACGGTTTTATATGCGTAGTAGTGTAATGTATCTGATTGTTTGAGTATAGTGTTTTTAAATTTTATTAGAGATCCGAGTTATAGTGGATTGTAGTGTGTAAGACTAATCAGCCTACACTCAGTATCTGAGTGGGTTGTAGTCAAACCGCCCGACCGCTCACTGTCAGACGTTCATTTCAATTTCATGTTGATTTCATCAATAATCAGTCTTTCTGATCTTTATTTTGTTGAAATACTTCACTAGAACATCGCAAAAATTATAATAAGTTGTTCAAACTGATTTACATATATTTGTGTTATTAAATAGTTATGTTTTCGCGAAAAAATTAAAAAAAAAAAAAACAGTGTCTGAGCCAGATTCGAACCAACGACGCCTAGTTGGTTAGAGTCCCAAGCATAAAGGTAGGTGGACCCGGGATCGAATCCTGACTCAGACACTAAACTCTTTATTGGATATTTCCTATTGTGTATTGCAGTTACAGTTGAAGAGGATTGCGTGTTGAATGTTGGAAGTTGGAAGAAATATACTGGCACCAGATCCACATGTACACATTCACATATTTTCAATGCAATTACTTTCAAGATTGTTTCTTTCGATAAAATTAAAATAACCACCATATTTAACACCAATTACTCCCAATAATCCACAATATAGTTAAATAGTATCGTAATACTAACCATTTCAGATTTAATTCTTTATTTACAACAATCCAGTTTTATTATCCTTTGAATTTGATCTGTTTCTGTAGCTCAACGATTCGAGCACACAATATCTATTGTAAGTAATTAATATAAAGCGTTTGGAGCAAAAAATCCTCCAAAATAGCTGGAATGTAATAATCTAATCGGATTTTCGGGTAGAGTCTTAATTCAAAAAAATACGAGGTGTTTATTTAGTTAATACGATCAGAACCATCATCTCAGACATTCAAATTAAAAAATAATGTGGCGACAAGGTCATCATTCGTATTATAAACGTGTTTTACCTTGATAAAGACAGCTGAGGCATAAACAGGCATAATTTTGCACTTCGACCAAATGCCTCAGGTAACTAAAGCGTATTGTCTATAACGATTTTAAAAATAATTCCAAACCAACAATAAAACGAATACAGAAAATTAAAAAAAAAAAAAGAAAAGAAAAGTCATATACCTATATCTCTAACAAAACATTGAACCGGTATAATATGTATCCTTCATAAAATTAATAATTAATCCTCAACACGACACAGCCCACGCCGAATTTCGCCCCCATTCGATTTCAGTCATGGTAACCAACTGATATTTCATTTATATATTTTCCAAAAAAATAACTGAACAATAATGGAAAATCCAAAAACTATTAACATCAATTCAAAGATTAGATGAAGCTATTTGTGAGTTGAAATCGAATATCAGTAGTGTCAACGAGATTACACAATATTCTTTCCAAATATGTTTCAGATCTACCCACACAATATCTTTGAACATTCAAACAACAGTATCAGTTGTCGTAAATTTTACGGTTATTTATTAAATCCAGATCTATGAAGAGAAACATGTCTGAAATTGTTGTTAATTAAATGGAATTGTATTGAAAATTGGACTATTTTCGATATCATAGAAGTCGTGAAGCTTTCGTGTTAAGCTTGATGCAGATTATTCGAGTAGTTGCGCACGCACTTGTCTATTTATTGAAGTCAATAAGATTAACTATACATCAGTTATTTGTATATAAAAAATAGATGAATTGTTTATGTATATGAAGCAAATTGTGTTCATCTGAGTTTATGTAGATCAAAATTGAAGAATGACTGTAGGTGTAACGGGTAAGTCATGTATAGATCTTAATGTGAAACCGTCACGCCTATAATTCTGTCCAAAGAAAGTGAGCATTAAACATTGCCTAATAATCTTGTAACAACTGTTTTAATAGTGATTACTTCACGGTAGAGTGAGTTTAAATGCAAAAATCCAACAATTATAGTCATATAAATCTAAATTTTGATAGAGAATTAATTGTTTAAGTTGTTGGTATAAATTCGAAATGGCGTCCCGTACCTAATACAAATTACAATAAACATTTTCGACGCCACTGAACTTTAAACTCAATTTACTTAACCACTATGCTAAACAAATCGAATTAGTCGAATTTGTAATAAATGGACGTTGATTATCACCGTCTTTTATATCTGGAATAACAAAATATTTTTATTTGAACGAATTAACTGAAATATTTGCGGACATGTTCAATTAAGCGATTTTTACGTAAAACGCAACATGCATTCACTGGAGAATTTTAATATTAAACAGCTAATTTTATTGTAGATCATCGAGCAGGAAATTTGCATTTAAATTAGTTTCGAAGTTGTAAATTAAATTTGCTAACAATACGGATGGTTACTTATTCTGATAATTTTCTTTCAAAAAGAATCTTCAAAATGATATACGAATTTTTTCTAGATTCATCGATTATATTTTTATTTAAAGAACAAGTATCATAACTTTGATCATTTACATTGACAATATCGATGGTAAATAATGTTAAAAACTGGTTAATAAAACTTAATAGATGTCAATTTGCGGTTGAGAATTAGGAATTATTACAGTTTCAGCACATTGTTCGCTGTCGTCGGAATTGTAGTGCTCAACAATTTCCTGAAGTCGACCAACAAATCAGCCTATTTGCATCTAATTTGAATTAATCGGACATAGATTTATCACTATTTTCAATAATTGCTTGAAAATATTCCACAAAAAAAAACAAACAGTGTTGCACCTATTTATAACGACTGTCCGTTCTAAAGTTTATGGAGCGATGGACTCCCTCTAATTTGGAACATGAAACAGTCGATAAGCATGACTTCAACTTTTATATTTCAATATCATGGGAGCTTAGAGGGGACACGCGGTATTAGTATAGAAATTGCACTTACTTTGAGATTGTACGGTGAATATCGGGTGAATTAAAGTACGTTTTGCATATAGATAAGTTTTCTAAAAAAAAATTGAACAGTGAAAATGATCTGTTGATATAGTGCATGAACAGTGGGCGCTATTGTGATATGTAGACATGTCACAAACAATTTACAAGTTGTTAAAGTTAAGAAGTCATCGAAGTTATTTTCAAACAATCAACTAGAAACATACACAACCGCAATTAATGATAAATAGTGAAACAAGATCACAATATATTCCCTAACTGGATTTGTTTCAAAATAGTCAGCCCTATCATATTTTCAACCACTATAATATATGAACATTAATATAAATCTTAAAGTTTATGTTCGTTTCACGAATCAACCCTTGACAAATGAAAATGTCGACCGTCATCAACAATATTGTTCGAATTAAAATTATTTACAACTACGACTCGATACTTCAGACTATTATAAACTTGATACATAAATAAATGAAAATAAATAAATAAAAAAAAAAATTTTAAATGAAGGAACACAATTTAAGTGTTCATTTTATAGTTTGTTTAAGTCTGTATTTCAAACTGGCAGTGTTATAAATTTTCTTTTCTTCAAATACATAAAAACTGCCACGAAAATCCAATATCTATGAATATTAAATACAATTGGACTCGAAAAAATATATATATCACTATAAATAATTGTGTAGTTACTCGAAAAGATTTTTCCATAATTACATTACTTATATAGATTCAATGTAGCCCTGTTCATCTCAACTAATTGGGGTGGTAACTAGCCGCAGGGTCGGCTTCATACGATGAACAAACGATGTGTCCTATCGGGGCGCCTCACCATAATCAAACAGTTTAATTTATTGAAGATATTGATTTTATTCGATGCAACGACGTGCTCAATATTTCATCAAATCAAGTTTAATCGTATTCATAATTTGAGACAATTTCACTCAAGACAAAATTTTCGCTGAGAAAAGGCCGAATTCCCCACCAAAAATTCGACATTCAAAATTTCCAACTAATTCAACCCAATTCTCTGATTGTTGTATTGAGGTAGATCGTCCGAATTACTACGATTTTCCAGAATAATGAAATAGCTCGAATAATAGTAGGAAACTGTTTATTTATTTATTTATCCTTAAACTGTTTAAGTTTCACAAGCGCATACGTTTATATAAGAGCCTTACAACATTGTCGGAATACCAAAAGTGTTTATTATTGTTTAAAGCTCAATAAAATATCGGATATTTATTGAAATTGTTTGCAGAAAAGTACAATTTTATTTTATATTAATAATTAATAAATTATAAGATAATAAATTTGACGGCAATAAAATAATTTAGTGATTTTTCCTTACGTATTTTTGTTCGAAACGAAAAACGACCTTACTTGTCCACATTACATATGTATATATTGTTGGGAAAGTGTATTGCAGCGGAGCTTTTGTACAATTTGTGGTAACTAGAACAGTCCGGAAGTGGAACAGTTCCTTAACGGAAACTGTTCTCGATAATTCGACTATGTCAAAATCTAGACCAACTTTAAATTACGCCAACGTGTTGAAAATTCCAATTTTGACTTATCATTTATTTTTCTGGAAATACTTTCCATCTAATTATCAAAATAACAAAAGATAGTTGTTAGATGTTCAATATTCAGACATCTAATATTACACAAACAACATATTTCTCATTTCATATGTTATTCGTTCGTTTCTATTAAGGCACTAATTGTAGAACAAAGAGATATTCGAACGAAAAAACTAAACTAAAATAACGTGATAATAAAATTGTCATGTCGATTGATGATGTTCATGTCGAAGAGAGCCACACCTAGAAAGCTCAAATTCAACTCAACAAAGTCGCATAATTAATCAATGGCTTAATTATAGTAGCAAAGTGCAACGTTTGTTCGTTGTTTTTGTTTTTTATTTTCCATCAATACAACCTGACAGATAGAATCATTAAAATAAATTTTTCCCCGATCCGAGCTACAGGTAGGTTGGGTCTGATCGAAAAATAAAAGTAAATCGGAGAAAAAAAATCAACTGGGATTTGAAAAATCTCAAATGTTGATCTTGAAGAGGCTTTACTTATAATGCAACATTATAAATTTGAATATACGATTGTACGTCAATTTTGATGAAGGGTTTTTGTTTTAGTTATTATTTATTAATGTTGGCAATTGTTGTCGATCCACAATTCATTATTAATATGTTTATAATCCCACTATACAGGCCCTCAATGTAAATATCTGCATAGCGGACTACTTTATAAAAGTTACCTGCAGTGAATAGAAAGTGTATTTAATAATTTACAATATTTATTTGGAAAACATCATCAAGAAACTAATCGTAGAATTATAATATTAGGCATTATTATGACATAATTTGATAAGGGTCCCATTGTAATTTTGCTATTAATTGATAATTTTTCGTTTTCAAAAGTCTCACCCGCAAGCTAGAAGTAAATAATGGTCGTAATTACCGGTAAACGATTAATTATCAATTAAATGATGGCAATAAATAAGGACCTATATACCTGTTCTAAATGGCGCCGGATGTTTTACATATCGAATCAAATCCGTACATGCCTTTTTAACCGTGTACATCAATAATTGTAATTTTATCATTCATTTTTCTCTTAAATAAAAAAAACTAATTATTCATAAACAAATTTTATTGTATGGAATTAATTGGAATCAAATGAAACCAAATTGGAAGAGAATTTGTGGCATTTGACAGTAAACTAAAATTAATTCATATCGATTTCGACAATTATAAACAAACCGACTCAAATCACAAAATTTTCCAACATGACTCGATTCGAATGAAAATATGAAAATGAGCGAACATTGTAGGAGGTCAGTAGAATGAAATATCTCGTATTCAACCTCGATAAATTTCGCTTGTTTTATAGTTTAGAAAACTAAGTTTCGCTTCAATATAGCAGTTTCTGATGTGTGAAGTTTCGAGACAAACGAACTTATGGGAGTGTTTTCTAATGTGAGACATTCTGTATTAGGTAAAATTATTGGAAAATTATGAGTCTTGAATTTACGGCGATCACATCTTTGTTGTTTAGTAATAGAAAATATAACACCCACATTGTAGAAAATTTGAATAAATATTTGTCCAGATGATGTAATTGGCGCTTATTTGTATATTTTCTAAGAAAGTTATAACTGGACAGTTTTCTTCGCTCGAAGGCAAATATCCAATAGAAGTAAACAAAATATAATGTGGTCTTATTTTGTTGAAAACTACCACTTTGAGCTTTTATATAACAAATACAATAAGCTTACCAACATCTGTAAATAACGGTGTTAAATTCGCCTTGCGTGTACTGTAATTTATTAAATCATCCGAATTGTGTTAAGACTGCAGTATTAAAAAAAAATGGCATTAAAGTGTCACAAAATGTGTAAAACAACAATTTTTGTTGTTGTTGTTGTTTCTCGTCAAGTTGTTGTTAGTGTTTTCTATATGCAAAAGGTCAGAAACTGGTTGCAATAATACCGCCAAAGTTCTGCCTCAGGTTGAGAAAAATGTAAATTTCACAACTGCAGATGAAGAGTAATTTTGGCATGATCGGTTTTTTTCGCTATTTTGTATACCAAGAAATTATTGTAAATTTCAAAAAAACAATCAAACAACTAGTAGCCGTAAACGCCCACGTAAATTTGCTGAATATAAGCCGTGAGGATTTTGAAAATTTCAAATTGACATCTTTATTGATAATTTTCTACTTTTGAAGGCACAAAAATGCAATAAAACATAAAAATACCCGACGATTATCTCTTAAAATGTCGACAAAATTATTTATGAGACATTCAGTTAATTTTCACGTAATGATATCATTTTTATAATAATCGAAAATCAAATGATGCATTCAAACAAGCGACAAACGCCTGTTAATTCTATTTAAAAATGCATAGAAAACATATGTCAATTCATTTTTTCTATAACTAATCCAGGCTAAATACTTTAACCGATTATAATATTTCATAGCTCAAATTAACATTTGAATCAAATTCCAGATATGCAAACTGATTTTTTTTAATAGAAAAACGGTATTAAAATTTCGACTAAATTGAGCCATCAATTCGACGACAATAAAACGGCTAAAAGCTGTAACATTCCGATTTAACTGGAGAAATAATCGATGAATTCAATCCAATAATAGAGGGGAAAACGGCAATCGTGAAATATTTTTATTAATTTATAAAGAACTAAACTTCTCAGTCTAGCGCAATTTAATGTTTCTAAAATGTAATTTTATAAATAAAGTAGAATTACGTTCTTGGTCTAACGTTTCAGTCACTGCAAATTCTATTGGTCCAATTAAATTGAGCAAAGTTGAGCTTTTAAATCTTGTTAGAATTTTCAGTTAGTTTCAAATTCTATAATAAAAGAAAATTTGAACAATTTCAACAATAAATAACTTACCTTTAGTAGCTGCACTAACTCTATCTAAATTCGTTAAAGTAACAGGTACCGGATTAATATTAAGTTCAACATCAATATTCTGATTTAACGATTTACGTCCGATAAATATAGCCGTATAACGAGATCTTAATAATAATCGACACCTAATACCTTCACCTTCATAAAGTTTTTTCATTAAATTCACTTCCTGATTGTTTTTCAAGCCGCCAATATTTTTGAAATATCGCTTGACAAATACGTTAAAATATAAATTCTTATTGATTTTCGTTATTTCACCAGTGATTTTGCCCGTAAATACGAAATCGGCTAATTCGATTTGATTTTTCAGTTTTTCGTCGCTACGCATTATACTCTCGTTAAATTTACATCGTGGTAGAAATAATACAGAACTCGATGAATGTGAATGATGATTTTTTAATTGGCCGTTAATTATAACGACTGAAATCAACAAAATTGCCACATATAAGGATGGCATTTTATTTGGCATCATCCTTTAGGGGTGAAATTTTATTATTATTATTATTATTATTTTTTATAATTGGTTTTTTTTTTTTTGTTACAATAAAGAAACACGCGCGACTAAAGACGCGGCATGACTGGCGTACCACACAAAACCACAAACACACACGGTACCGCTCCTTCCTTCAGCTAGTTTAACACTAACATCTCATCGAGATTTTCTATCATAGCTGGACTTCATTGGTCACTCTTCACAGATATAAACACATATTACAACCACAACCCACTCATTCAAATTAGACTTTAATTAACTGGTTAATGTTTACACGCTCTTTACTAGAAATAATCGTTGTCGTGGCTTACAACAGAATATTGAACAGATTTAAGCGACAACCAGCTGCACCAAATATTCCAACAACCCCCAAGATGAAGCTTTACACAACAAATCAGAAATAAGTCCACTTTGACTACAACACTCTGTATATTCGCGTCATCTCGCTAAACTAGAGCTCAAAATCTGAAATACGTCCACTTCAACTATAACACTCTGTATATTCGCGTCGTCACGCTAAGCTAGAGCTCAATTTCGGAAATAAAATCAGTTCGACTATAACACTCTGTATATTCGCGTCATCTTGCTAAAAAACTAGAGATCAAAATCGGAAATACGTCCACTTCAACTATAACATCCTGTATATTCGCTAAACTAAAGCTCAAACGTTACGTTGACGCTCGATTTCGATAATAAAATT
The DNA here is from genome assembly GCA_037414795.1 of Stenodera caucasica. Taxonomy (NCBI): domain Eukaryota; kingdom Metazoa; phylum Arthropoda; class Insecta; order Coleoptera; family Meloidae; genus Stenodera; species Stenodera caucasica. The sequence goes on from JAZBGZ010000007.1 coordinate 247,935, forward strand.
CGATAAATATTTTTATTGAATCAATATTGCAACATAATTATGATCGAAATATAGATAACGGACGATTTGCCTTCGTTTTTAAAGTAGTAAATTGAAGCACAATAGAGATGAGAGCTTCATTGGTGATTTATTAGCAAAATTGAGATACTTTATATTTAATTCCGAGTAAAATAATCAAATCGCGGTCTAGTTTAAAGTGATGTAGTCATTCAAGTCCGCGTCGAATCATAGTAGAGATGGGACTACATCGAAGTTACCTCTTCAATATCGCAACTCAACTGCGATTTTTCATATTTCAAAAAACAAAAAAAAATCCACTATAATAATTTTAACGTAATTTTGTTGTGTGATTATTAATGGAATTTCGTTATAAAATTCGATAAATATTTTGATTGGGTCAATATTTGGTGTGATTATAATAAAAGATAAATTATTGAAATTTTGAGAATTATTCATGAAAATTTCGCAAAAATATTCCAATAATTTAGTTAATCACTAAAATTATCTGTATGAAAGTTGAAATTTATATCAAAATTCGTTTTTATTTTGTTATCATTTTAACAGTTATGCGAGAAAATTACAAAAACGATTACAGTTTTGCTATAGAACGAAGAGTCAACACAGCAGTAAATTACTGTAATAAAGTAATAGCTTAATAAATGTGTAAATATATTATACAAACTTACTTTGAGGAAAAACCTGTAATTTGGTCACTGATATTTATTTAATGATAATATTATGGAGATAAGGGTTGTCCGAAATTTTTCGAAAAAATTTGGCTTTGACAAATAAATAGATTAGTTGTAAATGGAAATTGTACGAAGAATAGTATTGATTCATCATAATATATGAGCATATGTAATAAGCTAGGCTACTGTCGAGTTCAAAGTTCATGTATATTTACATAATAGCAATATTTCATCTATTATTTTATATAATACTATATCCGACATGATTAATGCGATTACATTAGTGTTCCAATCGAGATGCGTACATTTAAAACCAGGACGATACCTATCACTGGCCTGGGACATTAAATCAAATCTATCATAAATTACGATAGTAGACAAAATTACACAAAATATACAGAAATTTACCATATTCATTTTATCTGCATACAGTATAGTCACATAAAAAATAACTCTGATCGAATTTAACCGTCGACTAGTCGGTTATTTGGATGATTTTCGAAAAATTCGAGCTTTTTGTACCTTTATCCTGAAAATTGTCCATGATTTACTATCGACAGAATAGAATATAATCGTGGTTATTTTAGCAAATTTGATTATACTATATGTATGTATAGAAATTTACGTTAATATACCTGTTTTTAGACCTTTTGAAATATTTACAGCTGTAATTTACGTTGAATTATTAAACTATAAAACGCTTGTTAACATCTATTAATTTAACGTGTATACAATTTCAATTTTCACACAAACAATATGTTTAATTCAATCTAAAAAGACACTATTCTGATACATCAAATTTTAAGATATCGATAAATTATAATATTATCTATTGCATTATCAATAATAGAGCACCCCGAACACTTATTTTACTGATCTTAAATAGTCACCATCAAATCGAATCTATCAGACAGGATCGAATTGGAATCGTGAGTAAATCATAAAAATTCAACCATTTCTCAGCATCAGATGCGATCTCACCATTAAATATCAATGTATAAAGTAGAAAATTAATGAATAAAGTGAATCGAATTAGATGTGCGTGAGCTTATTCTAAACGTAAAGATTGGGCTGTAGATTCCGATTCTATACAGAATACCATTGTATATTTTTACTAATTGTTAGAGAAACTATTAATTATATGTAAATTTGTAGTGAATCTATTGACCAAATTAAACAGAGAGCAATAATTTGGAGGATTATTTATATGGTATTTAGTCAAAACAGAATACCAATGTTTCCTATGGGACTAACTATAGAACAAGGTATGTTAGATAACAGGAGATTTAGATGTGGAATATTCGTAATTGAGTCAAAACGTATTTTTCAAAATAATCAAAATAATTCGTTAAGATAAAATCTATCGTAAATAATATAAAATGGAAATTATCGATGATGCATGAAATGTCTGCAATATAAATCTTTAATAATACCCTTAATCGATAAATAACGCTTTTAACATTTTGATCATTTTCAATTCGATTTAACGCACCTAATTAATGATAATTACAATAATTATAACTTTATAACACACCAATGGAGTATTTCAATTTATTAATTATATGATGTTGTATTGGATTATTTAATGTGTTTTATCAGTGAAATCTCATTGTAAAAATGTAACTACAGTAGATTATCTTTTAATTTGCAATGTAAATTTTGTTGTGTATAAAAACAAAACAAAATTAAATAATAATTATAATAGTAATAATAATACTTTATTGTAAATGAAAAATTTACTGTTGTAAATTAATTGTTTCGTAGAAAAAACAAATGAATGGCATAAAATATAGATATGGAAAAGTGGTGCTAGATCTATTTAATATAAGTATCGATTGAAAAAAAATAGTTTGTTAATTTAGAGGGCTGATAGCCGAATTATCTGAAAATCATCGATTAGAATTGAGGAAAATCTTCAAAACTAGAAAGATTGATTAAAAAACTTGAGATTTAATAGATGATTAGCGTTCATGTGCGAATGCTCCCTATTGTATTATATTGTGAATTCAAGGTGTTATAAGATAACAACTATTAATTATCAACGTTCGATTATCGTACTATTAAATTATCATATAGAATAGATTTAAATCAATTCGTTTCTTTATTTTGAATTCCATTAATTTTATATTTAAACAACATCAATTATTTATTGGTAATTGATGTGGAACTCTTTAGATATTATCGAAAACTGGAACAATTACAACTCAGATCAAGATTATAATCCTTCGATTAAGATTATCTTGATTCGATCAGTAATAAAATTGTTTGATAATAATAAAAAAAAAATATGTATATGGAAAATTTAATTGATGAAAAACATACAAAACAATTTTGCAATGTTGAATTTTTCATAACTTCAGCATAAAAATAATTTTAATCAGAATTATCTGAATACCTCAAATATTTATATTGATGTTTGTTACGTATTGATATATTTATGTATAATCAATTAGATAAATTTCGGTACGGATATTTGGAATAATTCCATATATAGTGAAGTTGGTAGTTTAAAAGATCACACCTTAACATTCGATATTCATGAACAGGGTTTTGTAAACATGCAGTGTAATGCCCACACAAGTCAACGTTGACAAATAGGATCACCACCACCAGGTTCCTGTCACACCATACAATCGAGATGAACATCAAAAATTTCTTTTCGAAATTTCAAATATAGCCGTTGATTCGATTTTAGTC
>JAZBGZ010000007.1:251365-263157 GCA_037414795.1 Stenodera caucasica
AAAAGTAGACAACATTCCTCATATATCTTTTGACAAAACTGAACGACCGTCAGGCGCCAGTTTACAACTTGAGTTTTAATATCACACATGGGGCTCAACTTCAACTAAAACAAATTGTAACACATTTAACTCCACTCAATCAGTACAATCCGATCTGACAGATCGCTTAGATCGGGTATTAGAATCGAAACGTAAGAAGATTTGATTTTATCGGCCGTCATTTTTAGTGATTTATTAGCGATTTCTAGTGCAATATAGAGGAAATCAACCAATAAAATTGAATTATTCCAAACTAAATAGTAAATAAATAAATGAATTTGAGTGGAGAATGTTTTAATTATAATCAACTATTTTATTTGCTAAAATAAAAATGGAAACTTGAATTGAATGTTCCAATGTTTGGAATTGAATCAGTCAACTTTTAAATCAACCGTAACTAATCGATAAATGTTAGTCGTACAAGTAAAACTCTAGTCCTGTATATATACCTTGATTAAACAGGACGAAGGAGCTGGCTTTTGTGCGAAGGAATATTCACAACGACCGCTGAGAAACTAATTATATCCAACACTGTCAGTTATAGCAATCCTTTTAGTAAATGATACCATTGCTAATGTTTCTGAACTGGGAGCAATGCAATTTTACAAGTTTATACAATCCATTTTAAAAGACACAATCTCCGTTGAGAAAATCTTTATATTTATTATCGCGCAATATTTGAGTTTTGTTCAATTAACAATTGTTTATGACGGATCTGCGAATGATGGAAATGTCGTTTTTTGAAAAGATAGGAATTGTAAATATTTCCACCTATATTTGTTTTAAGTATGAAGTGAGAATCGTGAGAATTCCGCAAGTACGCCTAAATCTCATGCAAATTAACCTCGGACAAGTCTATTCGAGTATACTTTAACATCTCAAATAGAAATTTTGACTCAAGTTGTAAATCATTTCAACAATGGGACTAAAGCCCAAATATCATAAAACAATTAATCAAAAAAAGGCCAGCCGTTCGACCATCAATGCAATGGTGCCCTTTTTGTCAGGTACAGAGAAATTCTAGTTTGGGATTGGGAATCCCCAAATTTTTCTAGAATTTTTCTGTACCTGACAAAAAGGGACCATTGCATTGATGGTCGAACGGCTGGCCTTTTTTTGATTTATTGTTGTATGAAATTTAGGCTTGTGGTTTAGATTTACAACTTAAGTCAAAATTTCTATTTGAGATGTTGAAGTATAGCTTCTATTTAAAAAAAAAAACAACACAATTACTGTATTGGGATACAATTGGGAACTTTTGTGGTTTATTGATGAATAAATAAGGTTGGCAATAATTAATTGACATCAATTGGAAATAGCAACAATAGAATTCGAAATCGATTATTATTTATATGTTTTAGAGAAATGGATTACGGCCACACCATTAGATTCATTCATAAATTATGGTTTAGAACTTTACAAATGTGCAATGTCACACAATCATAAATTTATCTTTTGTAATGGTTATTTCTGGTTCCTAACTGCAATTGTTACAATATTAAAACATTTAATTTATCTATAATTCAATGGAAACAACGAAAATATTGGCGATTGTTATTGGATAAACAAAAAACAAAAAAAAAAAACAATATTAACTTGTCTCCACCACTCCTAACAATTAATAATAAAATTCTGACAATGTTGAAATTAGCGACCCGCATATGCCTTAAATATTAGAATTATTGGAATATACCCTCTTTTATGTTATATCAATCACCGATAATAGGCAGTCTTTTGTGCAAGTTATTATTATGTCTTCACGACCATTCCCATAAACGAACAATGTAATTGACAGGGGGAAAAGCAACAATTACTTTTTCTTATTTCATTATTACAAAACGAAACTTCCATTCATATTTTATAAAGCAATGCCGATAACCATTTATACTATTAAACCACAGATGGATATTGAAAACAGGGTATCTTTAACTTGGTAGCAATAAATAATCGAGAAGATAAATTGATGATTTAAATTAAAACTACCATATTTTGAAATTAAATCGAAATTCCCCCAGTCCAACTATATTCAGGTCAAGTCTCAATCTCTCACCAAGTTCGATGATTATTCGGACAATTCTCAATTGTAATACATATGCTAATAGCGGCTATTCGAATGATTACCTACTTTCGAATGGTTAGAGACTGGACGATAACAGAATTGGGACAGTTTACTAGGGTTGATTCCAATTTCTTGCAATCCAGAGGGACCCTTGTCGCCACTTAAACTTTTCCAAATACTATTGTGACCTCAGCATTCTCTCAATTTAGATCAATTCATTACCATACAAATTTACCCAATAAAAAACAACCCCTGTACGGAATTTTCTTCAAATACTTTATTCATAACAATAATAATATTTGAAAAATATATTCGTGTTAAAACGCACTACTTTCCACACGGCCTACGCAACAAATCATTAAGAAGAGAAGTCGTGTCGGCGGTTCTGTCAATACAGGATCGGCCTCAACAATTTCTTTAAAATATTAATTATAATTTAATTCGAATTATTGTTAATTTTTATTGAATAAAGTTTATTATTTGAGTTATTTAAGTAGTTGAGAAGTCGTCCGGAAATTAAAATTCGTCTTCGTCAATATTGAATTTCGGTTCATTGATTCCGAAAATGCCACCCTCTCAATATTTATCTAACACCAACATTGAATTCAAACAAAAATTTCCTAAATGAAATGTGCCAATATCTTCGTAGAGTTAGAACTTGGAACTTTTCTTATATAAAATACTTAATCGTTTCGATCCCTTGTTCCGGTCGGTAAAAGCGACATTTATTGTCCAAATCAATGATGATTAAGATGTAATTTGATTTTGTTTATTGTTAAATTATAATTATTCAAATTTCGTTGAATCCATCTCTGAACGATGAGATACGTACGACGTGTGTAGTCGAAACGTTCCCCTGTCGTCTCGCTAGGTAAAACAGCCACAGGTTAAACAATAATTTCACAATCAGTCTACTTCCGTGATCGATCCTGGAGCTAAATCAATTGATTATATCGTTTATTTATATCATAAAGAATCATTATACGAACACTTGATCAGATCTGTCCTGGGGAAACGGCGTTACAATATGGACAAATCACATATGTATTACTTGGGCGCCATGACAAAGAAACTATGAAAAGAAAGATAGAAATACGTAGGAGTTACTAAATGCATATTTTATTTGTTATTGGCAATGCCCCAATGCAAGCTCACAAATGGAGAAACATATAATAAGTGTTATTTGTCTATTGTCCTTAGATGTATTGTTATTATTATTATGATTATTATTATTATTAGAAAATAATCATAGATTACGTCCACTTTAGCCAAATATCGAGCCATATTCTCTAAAAGCCTCAATCTCCATCGTTATCTCCCCAGTTTTCGATTTTTCTATTTTAGTAGATTCTTTTGTTATTCAGATTTCTAAATATTGAGACTGTGAATTGACGATTTCCTCTAGTTGAGATTATTTCGGTATTCATCTTTTATTTGTTATATTTGATGATCCTAAACAAATATATCCATATAAATCAGAAACAATACAGAAATTGACCACCTTGAAAGAGACCGTATTGATCACGTTTCTATCCAAACTGACATCATATTGATTACGTGCTGTATAAACCAAAATTATTCAAATAAGCTAATTTTCCTCACGTATACCTCCCATTTTTCAATAAAACATAACAAATAAAGCAAATAGGAAATATATAGACATATATATAATGTAGTTATGTATTTATACATACAATATAAAATAAGTTTTAATATTTTGTTGAACAACTTTTTTTCGGCAAATAAAACAAAAGAAATATATAGAAAAGAGCCAATATTGACATTTTTGACAAGTTTAACTGTGATGAAAACTTTAAAATCGAAAACTATTAATTCCATTTATCATGCTGTATGTCAAATGCACGCGACTATCATAAATATCATCCCATCGAAAAAACACGTTTTAATAAATAAAAAAATATAAATTACTTACAATATAATCGAATGGATTTTAAATTTTTGCAAAATTAAAAAAAATGTATATTTATACTATCGATATCGATCAATCATATCTATTTGTTTGAATTTATAAATAAATACTTGAAATTTATAATCTATTTATTGAAGAATTTTTTCCAATTTAGGGTGTCAAGTTTAATGTACAAAAGCTGCATTCGATCCAATAAAAGATTTGACAGTTATTGGAAATATCAAAAATAAGCTGACTTAAAATCGAAGTTGGACGTGGGAAAGTTATTGTGAATGGTTTGAATGATACGCCACTGGCTTTAGTATTAAAATATAAATCCTCACAAGTTGACTCGTTATTTATAAATTGACGATCAAAGCCTCAATAAAAAGCATGGAAATTTTGAATGAAAATAAATAAGTCCAATAATAAAGATAGAAATCTAGTCTGGAAACATCCATGTAGATCGAAATAAAAACAACCACAAAAGATATGTTAGTGTTGATCTTAATCAAGACAACACTAGAAAATACCGGAATAAGATTATACGAAATATATCATCAATAATTTACATAAATATGGTAGTTTATTTATACTAATTAGAGTTCCGAATGAATTTATTGAATTTATAATTTCGACAATTATAACAAATTTTTGTTGAATTTACATTTTTTTATAAAATTGGACCCGGAAATCATGACAAGATAGAGCAGAAATACTTCTTTAAATACAAATCAATAAATCGATTTTTTACAAATCCGATTGTTCTATTTAAAGATCCCACTAATTTAGATAACATTATTAGATTTTATATATAAATTTTTTTTATGAATATAATAATCGGGAAGAAAATATAACTTTTCACTTTATCTTGATTGGTGATTGATATAAATATTTTTATATCAAATAGCTTAACTTCAAAATAATCAATAACTATCAAAATAACAATAAATAAACTCAAATTAAGATTAAAACAATCATAAAATAAATGACGTTCGATTTAAATGATGAATATATTTAAAAATCTATGTAACAATTTGAATATGTTTATTTTAATTATAACGAGCTAATTAATTAACATTAAGTCAACTAAAAATTAAAAAAAATAACCAATTATGACCTTAAAATAAATATAACACTTCAAAATTAATTATCAAACTACTTCAGAAATAACAAAGACTGGAATGAATAGCTTGTTTAATCAATTAAAATTTATTCAATTATAAAAATAGGTAAATTAATTGAACAAAAAAAGAACTAGGTCCTATAGGAGTTTGTTCAACGCAACGAATTATACAGTCTGTCCATCCAACAAGGGAATTTCCAAGATTTACCACATTCAATCAGTGAAAATCTAACTCAAGTTTCAATGAAAATCAAACAATTTCAATCGACACATTCAATTTTATTCAACTATTCGATACACGTGTGTTGAAAATTGATAATAAATGATTATTGAGCAGCTCTTGAACAAACCAAATTCCATAAGAATAATAATAATATTTATTTAAGGATCTCTCAAACGTATCTCATTTTAATAGAAGATAAAAAACGTAATGATTCAAAAATTTATATTTATATTCGAAATCAAGAGAAAAGCGGAAATTTGTCTATAAAATGCTCAAAATTCATTTTTTTTTTTATGTAGAGCAGTATTGACCCAACTTTCAAGTATCCGATCCTTACTGACTTAAGTCGACCTCAACTATATGATTGGAATATTGGAAATTTTGCAGGAAATAAAATAATTAGTCCAAGAATAAATGAGATTTTGATGAAATATTATAAACATAGAAATTAGAGGGAGTGGCGCATCTGGATCGGAGTTGAGATCGAGATTTGTGCGGAATAGATGGAGTGAATTAAAAATCGTTTATTTTATACGATCGAATAACATAACATAAGTGCTTAATTTAGCGATGATAGTAACAATAATATAAACGATTTTGTAAATAATTAGCGAGAACTTATCGCGATTGTAAGGATTTATTAATTATATTTCTTACTTAATAGTTGTTGCATTATAATTGATAATATTTTGAATATGTCGGTAATCATGAAAGCAATTTAAATATAGTAGTTGAGTTGTAAAATCCTCTAAAATTATTATACGTTTTGTTAATTTAATAATTTTAACAAAGACTTAGAGAAGATTTACTTTATTTTAATAGGATTTTATTTAGAGAATTTGTAGATAGAACAATTTCGTTTAATTTATTACTCGACAAATATCTAGTTTTCTTGTATAAAATGGTTATTGATGGTTGAATCAAGATAAAAACGAATCTATTTAATAGTTGAAGGTATTCAATAGATCGTCTCCAATAATTACTACATTGTCAAACTATAGGGTTTGTCAATGTGACAAGGGCGGTCTTATCGGTGTTATCAACAGCGGTGTGGTGAATTAATTAAAGGAACTTGTGACACCATTAGTCACTTAACGTTACCCTGGACTGTCTACAAATAGATAGACTAGCTGATTTACAGTTGTATATGTGAGGTAAAACAATTCTGTATATTGAAATGTTACATTTAAACAATACATGTTAATACATTGAAAAATTTTCACGTTTATGTTAATCAATCAATGACAGAAAAACTATTCACTATTTAACAATTTAAGAAAACTGGTCAACTATTAACAACAACAAATCCTCTATCTGTATAGGTATTTTACGAGAACATTCAACTTGTATTGAAATTCTATCAACAATATGAATTTTCAACTGTATTTTCTCAAATTTACATCACAATCATTCATTATAGTTGGTTTAGTATTAATTATATTAATTTGCAATGAATTTAATATGAAATTCACTTTAATAATTTCAATAGAAAAATAAAGAAATTCTTGAATAATTTGCACGGCAAGTTAATTAAGAACGTTGAAGTGGATATAACTTCCAATTATGAAATGTTAAGAGTTTGTTCGAACGTATTGACCAAGAGATGAAGACTTTGTGTAGGTTGTAGAGGCGCCATGCCGAGTTGAACAGGTGATAATAGCTGACCGATCTACGTTCAAGATACAATCGTTCATTCTCTTGACATTTTAACAAATAACTAAATGATTATCTAGAGAATTTTTGCCAATATTGTTCTAGAATATAAATTCAAAATTGATAACAATTTATTTCAAATAGATAATACAACAAAATAAACAACAATTTATCAAGAAAGTAACGAGAGAGAATCCTATACAACGTCTCCCATGATTGACTGATTAATAATAACAAATTAGGCGACAAATTCGAAAATTGCTCCTTATTTCTGATACTGATACTCCTTTTGATGCTCAACTATCACTCAATCCCTGTAAATTTCCTTCGGTTCGCCCCATAATCAATGAAGATAACCGAAGGGGTTGTCTTGGAGCGAACGCTCGGTGTAATAAATATGAATTATCAACCCTACGCTCAAATATAGTCAACAAATTCTTATAGAAATATTTATTTAAAAGATTTCTCGAGAAAATTTCACATATGGAAAAATCATTTCCATGCAACTTACAGCTGGAAAAAAATTCAAATTGAATCAAAAGTAACATTAGAATTTCGTTGGCTTAAAGCCATTTCCGGTTCGAATTCCACAAATAATTTCCAACATCGACATCATTAAAATATACAAAGTCGGCCAAATTCTAAGAAATCACAAGAATCTTTGGTATACCCGATATGGTAAAACTACTATTATTTAGGGAAGAAATAGACAACAGGATCGGACTTGAGAATTTAAGCGTTGTTTAGACAGGATAGTAAATTTTTTAGAGTAACTTGCGCTAGAGTTTACAAATAAGTACACAATTATTTGCAGCAATTACTCTCAGTGCTCTCTAGACTTTACTTGGATCTTCACTTTTTAATTCATTCAATAATATCGCGTAAGCTCCAAGAGCAGGCCTTCTGGCTATCGATTTTTCCACCGATATTTTTCTTATTTTCCTATTTCTTCGCTATTGAAGTCTAGAGAGCACTTGCTGCGAGTAATTGCCTAAAATCATTGCGTATGTGTAAACGCTAGGGCGAGTTACTCTAAGAAGTGCTATAGCAATTTACTATCCCGTGTAAACTACGCTCTAGACATGAAGTTGCGACAGTTTTACTTGCCCGTGTAAACCAGCCTTTACAGTCGTACAATTTTTCATTTACTTCTAAAATTTAAAAGAAAGCTCAAGTGTCCGACATTATGTGATTAGTAATCACTCATTCTCAACCTAATCAGTGATTAGGTTGAGAATTTTGGGTTTTTTTATCTACAGAAGTTGCATTTATGTATGCGAATTTATCAGGATAAGAGAAATCTATGTAGCATTATCTCGCACTTGAGCAATTTGCCAATTATATAAGATAACATTTCAATTGCTCCAGATGTAATTTATTTTGAGATATTTATACATCATTGATATCAATTTTTATCTTGAAATCTCTTGGAATTAATAGGAAATTGTGAAATTGTGACTATTTTTTATAATAACAAATGACCCCTGATTTATTGAAAGTTCTCAGTCTAAGTTTTTAGATTATTATAAAGAATATTTCGAATTATATTTATTAGATAATTTATAACAATATAAATAATAATATAACTGGAAGTTGTTATATTATATTATTAAAATACAGCAAAATCGATAGTCATTTTCAATAATTATGTAAAACATGCGATGTATAGAAAATGACAATTTGTCACGCATTAATAAAAATATCCATATTTAAGCATGAAATTTTCGGAAAAAACTAAATAAATCAACAATCATGTACTTGTTGTTGTTTGTATTTAGTGTTTTAACACTGATGGTGGTAAATTCTCAAAATGGTACAGTTTTTGTTTTATTTTATAAAATAGTCGATTGTTATAATATACGAGTTAATTAAAATTGTTGTTAGATGAGGTCAGAACAAGACGAGATTTAAATGTGGGGGCGGCCCAGACCTGTACCTGTTTAGGTCTAACATGTACCTGTTGTGTATCTTTGGACCCTCAAATATTCGATCCCAACAACGGTAAACAACGGATAAATTGATTCGCAATTTTCAATTTTACTTATATCAAATTACTATTTAAGCTTGTTTGAAAGCAACATATGCCCCAAATGATCTTCAATTAGATATTGATATTGATGTTAATGGACGTACTGTTTATTATACGAAAATTGGTCTGAATTTCTCTTGATGTTCGCAAAATATAATTGTTGTTTATAATTGAAAAATTTTTGTAGATTCTGGAAATTTCCCAATTTGTTCACCTGTTTTACCGCCAGCTTGTTGGGCATTCAATCACATACATATTGATATGGATGGTGCTGAATTTTGCTCTGAAATTAAATTCGGACCCATACCGATCCTAAAAATACCATGTCTAACATTTGATGGAAACAGTTTGATAACAACGCAAAATATTTATTAATAATTTATTTTTGTCATTAAGTGGATATTGCTGACTATTTCACAATAAATTTGATTATAGTACTAATAATTTTCGTTTATTCTCAAATACCTCACAAAATTTCTAATAAATCCACAATTCATGTTATAGAATAAAAATGAAACAATTGAATATATATGATAAAAATGCACCGGGATTTGATTCCTAAAAATCGTATTAATTGAGATTTTACTCTAATCTTATTGATAATAATCAATGAAAATGATTGTAAAATTATCGATTTTTACAGTAAATTTTCAATTGATAAGAAAATCATATAAATTGCGATTATTGCAATCCACCTCAATTGTCAAAAACAATTTGAACAAAATGAAAATAATCCTCTGTGTCCCTCTATTATTGGTAACAATTCATTGTTCTCCAGGTAAATAATTTATTGTGAATAAAAATTGATTTAGCTGATATCTTTTCTCCGAATCTAGTGCTTCAGGCACGGAATTTGCTAACAAATGAATTAACACAGGAATTAGTTCCTGTTTTACAAAATGATGGAACGATTGAGATGACTGATGTACAAAATTTTGTTATAACATATGAAGCTGAATTATCTGATGTCACTTATTATTTATATACACGTGCAAATATAAATAATTCTTATATTATTCATGATGGAGATGTATCAAAATTGGCTGGTTCACCATTTGATCCTACGAAATTAACAATTTTCATAACACATGGATGGAGAAATGATTATAGTTCACCCGTAAACAAACTTATTCGAGAAGCTATTCTGGATACCTATGACATGAATGTATTCGTTGTTGATTGGCATGGTCCAGCTCATAAGAATTATTTAACAGCCAAAGCAGCTGTACCGAAAATCGGTCGATATCAAGGCGACTTCATCAATAATATTATGGAATCATATGGACTGAACGGTGATAATTTTGTTTTAATTGGACATAGTCTTGGTGCACATGTTGCTGGTTGTGCTGGTGCAGCAACCAATGTAACAATTAGTGTAATCATTGGTTTAGATCCAGCTGGACCACTATTTTTATTGGAAAATATTGACAATCGTCTAGACCCAACTGATGCTGAATTTGTACAAGTTATCCATACTGATGGACTGATTTTGGGCTTTGCTAAATCTATTGGTCATTCCGATTATTATCCAAATGGTGGTTTAACACAACCTGGTTGTAATGTGGATATAACTGGTTCATGTTCACATGGTAGATCATATCGTTATTTTGCGGAATCAATTCGAAATAATGAGGCGTTTATGGCGGTAAATTGTAACAGTCTTGTATCATTTAACGCTGGAAAATGTGACAATAATCAAAAATCACCAATGGGGGGACTTTATATTGATAAATCGTAAGTCTATATTTTTTATACCAATTATTATTTTCCATCTAATAAAAATTTCTATTATCATAACAGAGTACAGGGTGACTTCTACTTGACAACAAATTCAAAAGCGCCTTTCGGACAAAATTGAAATGAGTATTTTATCCACTTTATGTCGATGTTAATATATCATAACTAATACCATGTATTTATACCATAAATAAGGCATTCAATTCTATTAAATTGTAGCGACCTCTGTTGTAAATTAAATAAAATGATTGATATACCAAGCAGATTTCATTTATTTTAACTCAAATAAAGGGAGCGATTATTTAAGAACCCGAAAATTCTATTAATCGGATCATCCATTGAAGCAGGGTGAATGTGTGTTGGGATAAAAAAGGCGCTTTTATTGTTAAATATATTGATAACGACGCCATCTAGTCTTGAGCACCCAATATCCGAGATCCGGTCCTTATTTATATTCCAACTGATAACTGTAGTAATTGAGGTACAAGAAAATGGAAAATGATTATCGCCTATTCAATTTCCATATTGGATGTCATTAACTGTAAAAACTTGTTCAGTGAGATGAGTACAATTCAAAAATCGCAATTTAAACTGTGATTAAGACAAAATGAAAATAATTATCTATTTTTGTTCTTCACATAAGTAGATTAGATATTAACTAAATTAATTTGAATCAATTTTCTAAAAACATCTAGCGATCATTCTATGATATATTGTACCAGACGAACTAGATCTTGATTCTTGATTACAACCAAACAATTTGTGTTCTACTATGTGACGGAACAATTTTAATAAAGGAATTACAAAGCACTACAGTAACATATCAAGCACAATTATCTGATATTAGTTATTATTCATATACACGTGCGATTAAGAATGGTCCTTACATTATTCATGATAGAGATGAATCAAAATTGGATGTTTCATCATTTGCTCCTAAGAAATTAACAATTTTTATTATGCACGGATAGATTAATGATCATAATTCACCTGTAAACGAGCTTATTAGGAAAGCTA
>JAZBGZ010000008.1:466-15991 GCA_037414795.1 Stenodera caucasica
GGAGGATTCATCTAAACCTGCAGGTCCTGTAGAAAATGCTTGGGAGTTGAAAATACCCGAATTCAAACCAGAACATAATTCACATGGTTTACTTGAAGAAAGCCAATTTGCGACGTTATTCCCACAATATCGCGAAAAATATTTACGCGAAGTTTGGCCATTAGTACAGAAAACTTTGAACGAATATAATATAAAGGCTGAATTAGATTTAGTTGAAGGTACAATGACGGTGAAAACAACAAGAAAAACGTGGGACCCTTATATAATAATAAAAGCACGTGATATGATCAAATTACTATCGAGATCTGTACCTTTTGAACAAGCTAAACGTGTATTAAATGATGATATGAGTTGTGATATAATTCAAATTGGACGTTCAACAAGAAATCGTGAAAAATTCATAAAACGTCGTCAACGTCTAATTGGCCCTAATGGTTGTACATTGAAATCAATCGAATTATTGACTGGTTGTTATGTATTAGTTCAAGGTAATACAGTATCAGCCTTAGGGCCATATAAAGGTTTACAACAAGTACGTAAAATTGTTGTTGATACAATGAACAACGTACATCCAATTTATAATATAAAATCGTTAATGATAAAGAGAGAATTAGCGAAAGATCCGAAATTGAAAAACGAAAACTGGGAACGCTTCCTACCGAAATTCATCAATAAAAATATCAATAAACGTAAACAACCGAAAAAGAAGAAAGACAAGAAACCTTATACGCCATTCCCACCACCACAAACCGAAAGCAAAGTAACCTCACATAATAGCGATTGTAATTCAACTATTATTCATAATTGATTATTTTCAGGTCGATAAACAAATAGCTTCCGGTGAATATTTCTTGAATAAAGAACAGAAACGTGTCAAACAACAAAAAGAACGTGATGAGAAACATGCTGTTGCTGCCAAAAAACGTGAAGAAAAACGTAACGAAGCCTTCATACCACCCGAAGAACCGACTACATCAAAGCAAAAAACAATCGATACATCAGTTGATTTGGCTGCAATCAAAGAAAAAGTCGCCAAAGCTCGAAAGGGTGCCAAATTATTCAATAAAAACGTCAAATAAATTTTGAAAAATGACAGCCATCAATGAGATGCTCGCTGTACGATTCGGAAAACCTATATTGCGGGTCCGTTTTGCAACAATTAAATCTATTGCAGTAATATTTTATTTATTGTTATTAATTATAATAATATTCTCGTTAAAATTGTTAATTTCTTCCATACAAATACTCAATCATATTGGCTATTTCATCAATATGGTTGCGAGCGGTGATGGTGGAATTTTACCGAGTCTTCAAGCAATTCCTGTATTTTTGTTCTTAATTTTTGATTTATTAATGGGATTTTCCACATTTCGAGCGTTCGATCCAATTAAACGTCCAACATTGAATCGGTTAATGTTCACTTTAATCGTATTCGCTCTCACTTTAATTATTATAGTTTTTTCATTGATTATTTACGTTATTGTTCATATTTATGGTGAGCATGCCAGTTTACATGATGGTATTGTAACAGCCATGTATAATTATTCGTCGAATTTACAAATGAAAATGCAAATTGATGAACTACAAATCGAATTTCAATGTTGCGGAAGTAAGAAATACGATGAATGGTACGATATTCAATGGTACGATCCGAATTTGTTCAAAAAATTGAGAAAAAGACAGTAAGTTCTAATAGAGCACTTTTCTTTTTTATTTTCAATCTTTATCATTAGAGATGAATCGACAATTTCTGATGAAACAAATCCTCCATCTCCAATCTTAGTTTCTGAAGCGGCAACTTCAATTTCTGAAATAGGAGCTCCAGTTTCTGGCGCAGAAGCTCCAGTTACTGAAGCAGCTACTCCAATTCCAGAAGCTGAACCTCCAATTACTGAAGCAGAACAAACATCGCAACCATCTGACGGCGATACTCCGTTCAGTTGTTGTTCAACGAAATCACTATCGCCTTGTATTCATCACAATATTGAAATCACCGGAAAATCTTATTTATACACGCCGGAATATAACTTGAGTATATCAACTAGAGGCTGTTACGATATTATACGTGAAAAAAAGCAGAGCATCGGCTGGATAATTATCGGGAATTTGTTCTTAATGATGTGTCTCCAAGTAAATTTCACTTTTAAAAATACGTAAATTTTTATAGACTTTTTTCTAGAGTGCTTTAGTAGCGGCGTTTCGTTTCTTACAAACAGCACATTTTATCAATTCGAAATTCGATGGTAGTTCCCATAAATATACAATATGGCTACTTGGTTGCTATACTGGCAAAATAAACGAAACAAAACCGAAAGTACCTCCGTTTCCAGATGAATTGAAATAAAATTTGGTTATTAATTAATTGGTTACCAGCAAATTTGTTTGTCTGAAATCAAATTCTTTAACGTTTTCTCCGTCATTAGTCTCATCGAATAGATTGGTATTGATGAATTGTATAAAACACATAAAATATTATCACCAATTTTCATTGCGTAACATTTATGATATTCCGAACACCAATACGTCTCATATCCCATATTCATTTCTTTAGAATCATTTTTTTCAACTTTTGTATTATCGTTGTCTTCGTCTGGTGTAATCAAGAATGGCGATACGGACTGATAGAAAAATGTACGTAAAATATCCAAACGATGTGAACTACTCGTAATTTTCTTTGTTGTATTCTGATGAGGGCATCTAGTTATCATATATTTACCATATGTTATGTTAACAATTAGTAAACCTAGAACTCCACTATCTATATGACAAGTTAATGGAAAATTTCGAGGGTGGCATTGAATAGCTGTTGTTAAAATATCGGTCGAATTTCGAAAACATTGCGTTACTGAATGTTCGATTTCTTCCAATATTGGCGTTGGTCCACATAAACAACACAACTGTATTTCCGGTATTAACGTACAACATACGAAACGAAATGCGACATTTGGACTTTTGTATGGAAGAAAAACTGGTATATCTTTTGAATTTGTTGAATTCTCTGATGTTGCCAATAATGACAGCAATTTAATTTCTATAGAATTCAACGACCACCAACTATCTGTAGCTGCTGATATTTTACCACATATTAGAACACAACTGAACAAAGAATCAACGCATTCCGTAAACGAATCCAGAACAATCTGAAAATTTTCAAAGAAATCAACATACAATTGAATAATTGGTGTAGATTTACTTGAATTAAATGATTTTCTGGACAAAGAATCGTTTCAACTAATCCAACTAAATCAGATGAATGTTTATTAGTAGAATCACCACAATCTAGACTATCTAATAAACGATCAACTACGGGATAACAAATGCGTAATTCTTTTTTAATTCGTTCAATATTCCTCAACGCTTTCACTTCATCTATTCCAATAATCAGCACGATTGCATCGAAAATCGAATCTAACGTCTTATTCAATACTTCAACAGTACAACCCGACGAT
Source organism: Stenodera caucasica (assembly GCA_037414795.1). NCBI lineage: Eukaryota > Metazoa > Arthropoda > Insecta > Coleoptera > Meloidae > Stenodera > Stenodera caucasica. Next base: position 3,916 of record JAZBGZ010000008.1, read on the forward strand.
ATTCCAATCAAAATCAAACTAAAATATTTCCAATAGAGTCAAACAAGATAAAATATTGTTACAAATACCTATCATAATACTCTTTCCAAGCGACAGTATAATCTTCGGTCAGAGTATCCAAAAGTTGGATTTTCTGCGATTTTCCGAACATATGAACACCATTTAGTGAACCAATTATAGAGAATGGTAACTGGAAATATAAAAATAATTCTCAAATTTACCGCTTAATTGTAGACTTGTGATTGGTTGAAATTATAAATACAACCCTAAGAACCCACAGTATCAATATTGCCCTTTTTTCGTGAAAATAGAGGTAGGCCGCCATTTGATGTAATGCAAACCACATAAGCCGACATTTTATTTGCAAGTTTATTTTATAAAATTGCGAAATAAACGTTCATTAATCCGGAACAAATAATTTACAGTTATTTGTAATTGTTCAAATATCTCCATAGATGGCAGTCATAGACCAAAGTGCTCGTAACTATGTTTACATGCCTAGCTCAATCGGACTTTAATAACTATTAAAAAACATATTGGAATTAAAGATTATCGCATATAAAATTGTGAAGAGTGAACTGAGACGAATATTTGAGCTGGATGTTCTAGTGAATAGTTTTTCTGAAATTTAACACTGAGATGTAAGCTTAGTCTTATGTTCGATCGAACGTCGAGCATTCAAACTACATGAGCTGAGCTTACGTATCCAACAACTAGATAGAGTTACTCAAATGCTCGCTTTACTTGTCAATATTTATTGAATATTTTATAATTTATAAACTCAGTGATAATAGCTGCGAAGTGGATCAAAAATAAGAAATAAATATTATTAAATATTGTGTTTTTTCTTTGTTTTGGTTCAACCCCATCTTTGGATTGTGCCAACAACTACTGTGGGCCTGTTTTGCGGCATCTCCTCTCTCACATTCGATATCTCACTTTCTCGATCGTTTGCAATATCAATACGGCAAGGACGTCTCAATGTTCTGCTATCATTGTTTTACTTATTCGAAAGTGAAATAGAACGATTTTAATGTCCCACCAACACCCCAACAATGTAAAAACAAACGCTTGTCCATGGCTAGACGCGATTTGTTTCAACAGTATCGCGTATCGTCGCGGTCACGGATAGTTAATAATTCGCGTCAATTTGAGAGTTTTTTTTTTGTGTATGTTCAATGTGAATAGGGTGACTATAAAAATAATAAATATGAGAAGAAACGTTAAAGTTCTTTTATTATTTTCAATGGCATGGATGTTTGTTATTATTTACTATCTTCAGACTAACAGCAATTCAAAGGTTAGAATTCTTTTGATTTCATAACAAAAAATTATTATTCAGAGCTATTGTCACACACGCTATCCTCAATCTATATATAATCTGCATTATTTTATAGATGAGTTGATGATTATGATGATGTTTATGTTTATTTCGTAGAATTGAAAAAAGGGTATTTTTGGTGGCAGCTCCAGAACTGTAGTGGGGAAAATATAGCCCTTTAGAGAAAAGATGTGCGCGGAAAGGACCGTCCACCAAAATTGATGGACTGCCATAAATTACGCAAAAAATGAAATATACGCCCTATCCCTTTTCTAATCCAGGCAGATTCATCAACAATTTTTCTTCTCCCTTTCTTCGTTTTTTCGCGATGCATCTGTCATGCCATAAATAACCTGAATAAATGGACGATTTTATTCAGAAATCTCCAAAGTTCTCCGAAATTTCAAAAAAATTTCAATAATTCAATTGTTCCATAAAATAAATAAAGGTTTTTCGTTTTATTATATCTTTATTTTCTAGACTCTTGTTTGTTCTAGGAGAATTAATTATTCCCTTTAATCCCTCTAGAGAATTACTTTGAAGCGATAAAAATAGTAGTTTTTAATTATAATCAAAACAGTTCCAATTAATTCACTAGGGATGATTATTCATTAAACGTTGATCTAAGGCTTGAGCAACACTAGAGATGGGCGGCAATTTTTTCCGAGTTCCTTGCCTAATGAAATTTATAAGGCTATTTCTACATTTTGCACGTTCATATGATCTTGTTAACCCTCTCAAAAAAAAAAAAATGGGTGTAGCGGATATTTCATTTACACCCTAGTTTAAAAATAGCTACTCGGTGGGAAATTCCGGTTAAATAATGGTCAATAAAAAGTCGAATCAACCATCGTAGTTTGTATTTACGGATTTTTATCAAGCATGCTTTATTTTCGTTTAATTTTTACTGAATATGAAACGTTTTTTCGTTACATCGAAAAAGGCAATTTATTAAAGGGAGAAACGCTCAGTTGGGTGGTTTTCTACAAGCAGATATTTATTGAATTTTTAATAAACGACCCGGCTAGAGTTTTTTGTGTTGTTTATTGAATAGTTTTTGTTTCAATTTAGCAAATTTAATGATAAATTATCCCATTTAAATTCTCAACAGAAATTTTATGTAATAATTGTATATTCAATATTCTCGGAAAATTGCTGCCAATTAACTAATATATTTGAAATTGAATATTTTATTCAATTGAATTAAAATGATGAATTTCACAATTACAAACCCAGTTTCATTGGGATCAAATCTGGAAATAGATCATCAACAATGTTTTTAATATTGTTCAATATTGGATCGTTTAAAATGATGATTGTCACAATTCTTGACAGCCTTGACATTATCTTAGAACTCATTCAATTCTATTTTTGGCTAGCTCAAAAAAAATTGAAAGTTTATATTTTATTTCTCTGCTATCTAGATTCCAATTAAGTTATGTCAAAAGACACATATTTTCAATGACTCTCTTTACAAAAAAGGTAAAAGAGGATTTCTTGAGAAAAGCGAAAAATTTCAATTCAAATTTTCATCAAATTAATTCTAACACTGGAATATTTGGGCGTTAATTAACTATTCATAATTTAATTGCAGTTGGCTCGAATAATAATACACCGACCATTTTCGTTTCCATTATTTAAATATTCAAATATTATAACAACTTGTTATAGACGTCTCGTATAATAGTGCTCCAAAAAAAATATATGTAACAAAAGTGAAATTGATGAAAGTTTTTTTTCGACATCATCAAAAATAAATTCACATGATAATGAGTGGATATAGGATGGTTGTTCCATAATTGATTACTTGATTATTTCTAGGCTATAACGGTCGTTCTAGTGATAATGAGGATAGATAATAGATTGACGATCATTTCTTATTATTTCGTGCTTGATGAAGCACACAGAAAATATTGAATTGGGGGGTATTTCTGTTATTTATGTTTATGAACAAGAAAATTTGAATTGTGGGAATTTTTATTCGTACCAATTCCCATTAAAAAGTCCGATTCTTAACTTTATCCATTTAAAATTTAATTCCTTTTGTTTATTAACGAATAAATGCCCCAATTTACACAGAGCCTACATATTTTATTGAAACAATTGAATTTTACGATAGCAACGTCATTGGTCACATTTACTGTTATAAATTTGTGTTTCATCTTATAATATTCTGAAAGTGTCCCAAAGGAATAATGTAGACGAGATATTCATACGTCATTTCAACAACAAAAGCAATAAAAACAACCGTACAATTAATTCCAATTCTTCTATCGTGGCCATTATTTGAAATTCTGTTGAGTTTATGTGAACTGTACGGAAAGTGGCTCTATTTCGAAATTTCAACAATCCATTAAGGATTCGTGATCCTTAACGTTAAATGAGAGAAATCTTACTGCAGATACTCAGGAAAAGCGATGATTTTCTACAAATTTGGAAAGTTGCCAATCAAATATTGAACAATTAGAATTTTCGAATCGGAAATCTGGGATCTCGGCTCCAATTCACACTGGATGTGTGATCTCCAATTAGTTGATTTTTTCTATCTATTTTTAGACATTTATGTATCGAAATCGATATCCAATGATACAGATCTAATGGATTTTTCATCGTTTATTCCCAGTCAGAACATTGTATATAAAACTAGAAATCTATTTGACAATTTTTTATCTGTTCCTATTAGAAATTCAATTTAGTTGAAAGCTAGATTTATAGTCGATAAATTCCAATTTCGTCGACTCGACACCAAACAACAATAATAGCCAATCTGTTTGGTAGTGGAATGACGTCAGCGATGACGTTCTCTACAATTTGCGATAACTAAACTTGACCAATAGAGGGATCGAATTCATCAATAATTTTTATTATAACGATTTTTGGTCTGACGTCATTCGACCATTTCGTTGGACAAAATCAATTGAAAATTCTTCCATAAAATTGATATTTGGAACGATCATATTGACGTTTCATTTTCAATTTTAATGAATTTATGTTTTGGACAATCCAATCATGTTCTATAATATTGCGAAGAAAGAATTTATTTGATTCCAAAATATTGACGTTTCAAATGTTAATTGTAATTATCTTTCAGTCAATAACATTAATATTGCTCAATAATATAAAATCGAATATTAATTTATGTTGATTTGAATTCTCCCTATTTTTTTAAACGATGAATTTAGCGGAACATAGCTTTCAAATTGAAATTAATAATCATATCATTGATAATGAATCAATTTTTGAAAAATATTGATTTGATAAATAAATAGAGAGTTGGCCGCATTTCGAATATTAATCTAGAAATATTATCATTGAATAGTTAATTAGGTAGTTAAATAGCGAAAACTGTAAATTTATGAAATTTAAGCGAATTTCCTGATCTAGACAATATACATTCACATATGTTCGACTTCATTGGTGACTATTTAATAAAATTAGTTGGAGTTAGCAACAATTATTTAGAAGTTGAATTACCGCAACAACACTAGATCCGTTTGAAAGGTTCAAATAATTGAAATTGTAAGTCTGAAAATCTATCAACTTGACATATTCACAGACCATACTTTTCTTTATTGTTGAATCACAATTGTTGATGTATATTTGTAACGGCATTGTAATTAACAAGCTAATTAACAACATCATTTATGCTTATTATTATAACAGAACTATAACGTCATGGATAATTTATCGGAATTGAAATTAGGCTACATTCGATTCGAGAAGGACATGGGCGGGACTCGATGCTGTCATTATCCCGCCCATCAGTTGTGGAAAATCAAAGGCCACTGATTTCTACCTTTGGGAAGATAATTCGAAGTTGCTGGTCGCAGTATTACCGATGTACTTCTCAAGCTGAACATATCCTAATCAGAAATTGTCGACAAATATTTTTTACGTAGTTTAGATTTTCGAAAATTTTGGATATTTTGAGAATTCCAATTATTGTTGGTAATTTTTTTGCCTGATTAGCCGATAATTAAGCGAAAGTCTCACATTACTTATAAATGACATGATGATACTCTGATTTTGGTTAATTATGGATCAAGACTTGTTCAAATAATTACCACGATACAATTACATGACGCAAAATTAGATTAATCACCATGTAAGTTGGGTGAAATCACAATAAATTATTAACTCAGTGGGTTATTGGGGCTCGATTGTGTGCAGAATTGGAAATTTATCGAATTTATTGAATTCGATTAGAGCGCAATTAGAATATTTATTGTTGTTCGATTATTCAATTTTTTTTAGACGGAGTGACGTTTTTCGTAATTGAATGAAGTTCTGGACCAGAATCGAGGACCAATCTCGAATCAACTTTTCGCTATCGATTATTGATTTATTCAGTATAAAAATGACTCAAAATTATTATAAATGCATTTATCGTACCAATTATGAGATGCATTTATTTGAGTTAGTTTGATTTTTTCAATAAATAACCGTAAATGGTGATTGAATCGGTGCATTAATAGAGGCTATAAAACGGTATTTTATGCATAATTTGAAAAAATTCTTCACTTTCAAATTTTTCAAAACTTGTAAAATCCTCAATTTGAGGAATTTTTATTTTTAATGTCATGAAATGTGAAATGTGGGAAGTTATAGTTGTGATGTTCTTTCAACGCATAAATTGATAGAATCGCGACATAAACGTGGAATTTTTGGATCAAATTGGATCAGTTGAAGTGATGTTTTGATCCAGTGAAGGATCTATTCTATCAATTTTTTGTTCACTCAAAAGTTATAATCCTTTCATACGAAAATCAATACTCAAAAAAATTAGAACTGTTTTTTAATTATTTAATCGATAATTTGGCTCTAAGCAGACATTTCTTAGGCGTGTGAGAGATCAGAACAAGGCCTTTCTCCGAATTTTGCAATTTTTTTCCTCGGTCCTGATTCGATAGCGATAAAAGTTAGATTCGAACAAATGGAGTTTTGATGTTGAGGTCGAATTTATGATTAATTAGATTTGATGGAATTAATATTGAATATTATTTGAAAAGAGACTTTCACTTTCTAATTGGTAAAATTATGACATTCGCTTTCTGAACCAAAGATTAATGTGTTATATTTACCGGCAATTGTTTGCCTAACTTCTACTATTAGCTCGCAATTCTAATATTTGGGGCGAAATCCCATTAATGCGTCGAAATATATCAAAAAAAAAGTGAGCTTTCAATGGAAGCTACAAGCTTGAATAGAAAAAGCATATTCGATGTTCTATTGTCATTTACGTACTAGATTTTTTCATTCGTATCAGTTTTTTTCTCCCGAATTTTCACAAAATCTATAGATTAAAGTCGAATGACTGAAAAGGATTGAATAGAATTCGGCTCTCGTGACTCAATAAATACGAAAACCGTTCGGAAAATTATCTTCTTTCAGTTACTTTATCCCTTTTGTGAGTCTGATTATTTTGAAAATACGGAACTTTGAAAGTTATTCTATCATTTACAAGATAATGGGTGTTTTCGAGCATACAATTTATTATTAAAATCTTGATCTTGATCGATGAAATTGTATTTAGAGCGACCAGGGTCGCTTTCGACTACTGAAGGAGAATCGGGGTCAAAAACGATCAAAATCGAAAAAAATCCCAATCAAACATTTATGAATAATTTGTTCAATAATTTATTTCAATCAATTACATTGAATTTTCCCTGAAAAATTATTCAAATTGGGTGGGATTTATTCCAGTAAAATCCCATTATTAAACTGATTCATTTATTTTAAATATTTGTGCACATGATTTATTTAGTTGTGTAATTTTCAAAAATAGATTCGCAAATTCGGGAATTTCCTTGTTTTCTACTGAAAGAATTTTGTTTGAAATTTCCAACCTGTTGGCTCAATTGTCTCAATTGTTTTTTTCTTCAGAGAAGTTCCTAGAGTAGAGTTATCATCTATTCTTCAATCGAATCCATATTTATTCCGCCAAAATTTTCAATTTTTCCGCAGCGGAAATCTTCAGATTTGTTCTGATGAATTCTCAGTTGTCATCAGATATTTTCGTGATTTCAGGAAATTCTGTCATCGATATTTATATATGAGCGACATTTATTTCGAACTTGTAGATCTCAATAGTTTGGGAACTTCTGGAGAAGCACCTTTTGTTTGATAATTCGCAACTCATTCGAAATACATAATGTTACAAAGTTGGGAAATAAAATACGGCTCTGAAAAATTAAGTTATTTGAAATAATGAGAAATATCGAGGAAGACTGGGATAACTTATAATTTACTTTTTGATATTCTGGAATATTTTTGTTCTTCATTTCTAATATTTGAGCTTCATGAATAATTTGAATCGATTTCACTGGAACAAAGATAAAATTCAATTATTATCCAATAAAACGTTATCTATCCTTATCATTTATCCATAGAATAAATCCGCTACCAATCAGAAAGGTTTCATTGGATAAAATGACGATCATTTCAAATTGCGAATAATCAATACAAAAGAAAAATATGTGTTGCAGGAAAAATTTCGATTACTTAACGAAAATAGTGAAGTTTAACAAGCGATAAGAGGAAATTGAGCTTTTTTAGTGAATAAATCGGAATAGAAATTCTGTTGATCGACAGAAAACACATAATGATACGTCGAAGAATAATCAAAAAAAAATAAAAAAATTGACGTACATTCTTCTTTTTTCGATCAACAATAGAAGAGTTTTCTTTTGATAGCGTAAATAGAATTTCCCACATTTCACGGAAAATTTCAACGAACAAAATGAACGGGCACATTTGTGTTATTGTGGTGGCTTTCAGAATAGTTAAGGGATGACAACTTTGAACACAATAATAATAATAATAATGATAACAGGAAAACAACAGATTGTTGGAATATCCTCTGCGAATGATAATAATCTGTTATTACATATTTTATGATATTTTTAGATAATTGCTTGGAAAATATTGCTCCACATAGTCTGTACGATGTGATTGTACAATAAGATGCTTACGTGGGTGGGAACCATTAGACTAATCAGTATAATCAACTTATTATATTCCATCTTATTTCATTTTGTTGTAATGAAGAAATTCACAAGCTAAACTTTTAAATTAATTGAATAATTATTATGTAGTTGCAATAAAAGAAGAAAACAAAATAATCATATAAATCATGTTTTGTTTTATTATTTTCCTACGTAATGCTTCCAACTTGAGTCATTCGCACAAATTAATGAACTTTAATGGACCATTAAGCTCCAATCATTGGAAATAGTTGGGATTTTCCAACAAAACAATTAATTTTTTTCCTATAAAGTCGTTTACTAGAAATATTTGGTTCGGTGCCAGGAATTTTAAAAGTGGACGATTTCTAAACTGATCGATTTTGACGTTTGGAAAGTTCAATAACAATCGAAAATCTCACAAATTCATCAATAATCGGCATTTTTTCTAACCAGTTTTTTTTTTGTATGACTTCCCGAAATTGTGCTTCTCGAACGATTTTGCCGTCGTTTGCGTAATTTTCTTTTGGAAAGCTCTTATTTTTCTTTGATAAATGATGATTCATGATACAGATTGTCCGATTAGACATGAAGAATAGATTGAGGATGTGACGAAGTTTTGGCTTTATTGTCAATATTGATTGGTTTCCATTGTAAAAGAGTCTATAACTCATTAATTGTTTCCGAAAAAAAAAAATTGATAATAATGCAAATATTGATTATTTTAAAACCTGCTAGAGATGTAAGGGTTGTTACTAGGGGTAGAATTGGATCTATACTTCCACTACCAGTAGAAAAATTGAAACTATGGAATCACACAAAAATATTGAGTCTTTTAAAAAGACCGATTTCGCGAGGCTCACTTCAATTTCCCATTTTCCCCCTCAAGCTACACGAATATCAAAACACATTTCCCAAAGAATAAGCTACTCTATTTATACATCAAAAATAAACAAAAACCGGCAGTTTCACCCTCGAGTCTTTTGCTCGAGAGTTTTCCATTTTCTCTACCTTCAGTCGACTTTCCACAATTTCAAGTCAAGATCAATAAAATATTCTCATAATTGTGAGAATGAGGGAAAAATCGTTTTCTTTTGGCGTGAATTCGTTATGGGTGTCGATTTTGTGAAAAATCTGGGAAAATTCACGGCCACGTTAGATTGTAGAAAAATAAATTCGATTTTGATGCTGGAATTGGTTCGGGAGTTGAAAACAGGCAAAAATGATTACGACGATAATAATTTCCATCATTTTTATGAAAGCTCGAGGAGATTTATTAAGGGCGTGCTTTATTGTTTTTATAATCCAGAAACGGTAAAGCAGCGACAAATATTTATGACGCAATTCACACTTAAGTAATCCCATAAGGCTTAAAGTCTTGATTCCGTTGATTGTATAGAATTTTATTGTTGAAAATATATTCCTGTTTTAGGTTATATTGCGAGAAGAATCCCTTCTTATTGAAAATATGGTCTTATTGACTTCTCTTTATATTTACTCGAGGCAAATAATCTTCCAACTTGTCGAATAATTTGCAGATAAAATTTCGAATATAATATGAAATTTTCGATTAGCGATATTTTGATCGAGCTCGAAATTGAAATGAACATACTGATTTTCTTCGTTCGTTTTTGTTGAATTTCGATTTTATTGGAATTCGTGCTAGAAATTTCGCTCTTTCTCTTTCAGTTGTATCATTTTATTCCACAATCACGAAATTTTTAAGCAAACAGTTTCAACAACAATCGATCCTCTATTTCGAAGATTACCCGGCATTTTTTTGTATTAAGGCTGTAATTTGAGAGTAATTGAGTAGCTTCTAATTTATCATTGTCTGATACAAGTGAAATACTTCTGCTTTAATAGAAGTTGAAGCTTCTTAGGGAGCCAATTATGTAATTTTTTGCTTGAAAACAAATAAGCCGATTGAATTGATCATTTCGCTAAGCTCAATTATTGTTGGATATTTTTTATAGAAAGTTTATATCAAGAGGAAATTGTAAAAGTTGTTGGTTGAGTTTAACGAGAAAATCCGTCGAATTTTGTGACTTTGTCCCAAAAAAACAACCAAAATATTGATTCACAGGTATATTTTAATGAATTATAATTACCCATCGACCATATGGTTGTTGATTATAAATAAACAAGAAAAAATTGAACTTTTCGCCTGATCAAATCGTACCCATCTTCGCTGAAGTGAAAGGAAACATTCGCTCTCTACTAGATAGAAATTGAGTAATTGGTTTTTTTTCTATTGTAGATAAATAAAACCATGTTAATTTCAGGTAACTGATAATAAATCGACTTAGAAACATTCAATAATAATTACTGTGATGTTTCCAACAGTTGCATCATTGATTTGTAATTTCAACGAGAAAGGATTGTACGCATCCTTGACATCTCGTCAAAAATTACTTGAATTATTCGATTTAGAAATTACAATCTAATTGTTTCAATCTTTCGAATTTTTACTCCCCAATAAAATTTTTTCCTAATGTCATTATGGAGATAAACACGACCATTAGTCCCAAAGGACGAGTGGAGAATGTCGATTCGATAAAGGATAAGGCTTAGTCGATATATAAACTTGGAGATCCTCTACAGGCCTTTTTTCTTCTTCACGCTTTCATTCTCTTATTTTCTGGAATTCCTCTCAGTTTCTTGACGACTATTTCGAATTCAAGTCAACAACATTGACAGAGTCTCCAGTCCTTGTCAAATTAGTGTAGGCGTTTTTCTTGTCATTAATCAAATGGAAATAAACAATAAGGGTAACTTTTTTGTTGTTGAGACGATATCGAGACAGCTTTGGAAACTTTCAATTAAACAAAAAAAACTAACAACTGCCATATCAACAATAATTAATGATGAACTGAATTTTGTTTTCCATATCATATCGAAATCAAGTTGTTTTGGTGGTCAAGGTGGCCAGCTTGTTTATATCGTAATTCGAGCCAGCCGGAAATGCAAATATCGGTAACGGAATTGAGGTTGTGCCAATTTCGAAAAGAAAAAAAAACTGAAACTTTTCCTCTCATCAATTTTGATCACCATCGGATTGGATCGCGATGGTAATTTTGCCTGATTATAGGTTGCCGAAAATTTTTGATTTATACTTTAAATAGAAGAAAACCGGGTCCTTGGTCCATCAAAACAATTTCTTTAAGGATACTGCACTTTCACACAGTTGATAAATACTAGAGAAAATGATGTTTATTCGATGTACGGAAAAGTGGTCAAGGCGGCGGGAAATCTAAGAAAATTGCCAAGGCGACTAGATATTCGACCCGCTGGCAAAAACACTCCAGTCGTAATAAAGATATTTATAAGGTAACTTCTATGCGCACATCTCTATTTTAGAAGAGACGCTTTTGCATATTTGAGAATTTAACGGTAGCGTCCCTAGTGCAGATGATCCGTATTGATAGAATATTGGAAAATAGTAGTCTGGAGGGAGTATTTCTCGCATAATTCGAATATTTTTACTTCTTGTAAAATTTCAACAATTTCAGTTCGATTCTAAACGAAATTCAACCGTTCGGGAATTGATGAAATTTGTCGATTTAACTAATTGAAATTCCATTAAAACTCACCTTTGGTCCCCTGTCGAATTGACGGATGTTGAAAAAGATTCAATTTTCCAAATGGTAGAGATGTAAAATAAATTTCGAACAAGAGAATAATTAATAGCTCAATACCAATTGTCCTTTGTGTTCGGACTTTTATTGCGAAACAATCACACAAAAAAGACCAAACCTTCTAGATTACATCCTCTTTTTTTGTTTTGTGCGAA
>JAZBGZ010000008.1:16105-37491 GCA_037414795.1 Stenodera caucasica
TTTGATAAGTATATATCCGTTTAATAGTCGATTTAATGGCCAAATACAATTTCAAGTGATACATTCAAAAAATTTGACGGACCGCATGTCTGCATCAATTCAAAAATGAAAATAATTAACTTTCCATTCGTTAATTTGGGAAGACTTTCTTCCGAAAAATAGGATCGCAGATCAAATTACGACTTTTTCGTTAGAGAGGAATAAAAAAAACAACCTCTATTCTATAGACAATTAATTTCTAATTAACTATTGTCGGGGGCTTCTCAGGCCCAATTTCCATCATTATAAATTACGGAAGAGAAAGCAACAAATCTAATCTAGATCGTAATGTTGGTATTAGATGAGCTATGAGAATAGCACGATTATTCCAATTTAGACCTTTCACTTTCTGTTGATTACCTAATCCGTATTTTGCGCTATTTTTCTATTGTTTGATTTGTTGTTTTTTTTTTTCAGACTGAAAATCGTGCTTTAAGACTGAAAGAAGGTGTGACGATGGCCCAATCCAGCGACGATTCGGCCGTAGGGCCTGCTGTACCGATGGCCCTACAAAGTTTAGAAACAACCGATGGCCGTTTGACGTGGAATTATTTCGATGAAGTTGGCTATATAACAAGAGGCGGTTTGCGACAAGGCGAAGATCCTTATTTGAGGAATCGATTCAATCAAGAAGCGTCCGACAATTTACCGAGCAATCGGGAAATTCCCGATACGAGAAACGCCATGTACGTTTCCACTATTCGATTATAAAATTTTTTTTATATGGAATGGAAAGCGGTCTTGTAGGCCTCCGGTTTGGGAGCAATATCGATAAATCTATCGTTGAAACAACGATTCGCATGTAGCATGCGAGATCACCATAAATCCCACCTTTTCAATATGTCCTGCAGTCATATCGCTGATCTCTCCCCTTCATAAATAAATAAGAAACAACAATGTGCGATTCAACGGAAAAATTTCAAATCCTTTCTAATTTAACCGTTTTCACAATTTGAATCGAAATTTTTCGAGAGAAATTACGTAAAATCACGATCCATTCGTTTTTTGTTGGACATTTGATGACCGTTAAGTTGGTATTTAGGCTGAACATAATTCGCCTTTCTCTCGAAAATTGTATTCATTCAACGCGTCAAATTCACAAAGCATCCCTCGGTTTCGCAACCACTCCATTAAAGATCAGGAACGGCTTAAGGCAGCGATCAGCCCAATTTTGCTCCAATGATATAATTTAGAATTCTATCCGATGAATTAATTTTTAAAATTTAATCATCAATTAGTGGAAAAGTAAAAGCTGACCGTGAACCTGCTCTAATTCGCTTTCAAACCGGAAATAATATTCGATTATCGAAAGTTAATTGAGAAATTTTTTTATTTATACTCACATTTAGAGATGCAATTTAGATAAAATGCAAAGACTAAAACTACACAAGCCATAAACTTGGAAGATTACAACAGATTGTTGAAACACGAACGAATAACGAGAATAACAAGACTTATTGATCTTGCAAGATGATTATTATTGTTTGCAGGTGTCGCCGAAGAAAATGGCGAGCCGATTTACCGCCAACCAGTGTTATTATTACGTTCCATAATGAAGCCCGTTCGACTCTTTTACGAACAGTTGTCAGGTAAATATCCAATTCTAATTAATATTCATTTGGGTTACGTCAGTAATTAATGTTGGTCGCATTGTTTCTTTGTTCAAGAAAATATTCAATGTTGCATGGAGAAATTCTCCCAACATTGTGTGATTAATGTTCTGTTTTTTTGAATAGAGGAACTAAATTTGTGCCTTTTATCTCGTTTTCAACGATCATATTTCACGTCATGTTATTCATTCGAAAATATAAAGAAAAAACACTCTAATTTAAAGTATTTTTGTTTGATCTTTCCAGTGTTCTGAATCGAAGTCCTGAACATTTGATCAAGGAAATCATTCTAGTCGACGATTTCAGTGATAATCGTACGTATTTATAGAACATATGAAATTATCGATTATTGTTTTTTTTTATTATAGCCGAGGATGGTGAGGAATTGGCCAAAATACAAAAAGTTCGCGTATTACGCAACGAAAAACGTGAAGGCTTGATGAGATCTAGAGTTCGTGGAGCGGATGCAGCAACAGCAGCTGTTTTAACATTTCTAGATAGTCATTGTGAATGTAATGCAAATTGGCTAGAGCCACTATTGGAACGGGTAGCCGAGGTATTATTTAATTTTCTGTTTTTCTATTCAAATAGGCAACAATTTAATTAAAACGACTCTATTCATCCGTGGAAATAATTAAAACTGTTTTGCTAATAAAGAGGATGAAGTGCACGATTTACAAAAATTGATCGTATATCTTACGAAGTAAATATTATCTCGGCAAAAGAAAAACAAACTTCTATAGCCTTTCAAGCTTTCAGAATGGATCAATTATTCATAATAAGATTGAGAGTGGCGCATTTTACCCTAGAATAATATACCTACAATCCCATCCTTGGATAAATGCGGATGAAACTAAAATTATTGAAATCCACAATGTAGTAATTTCAAATATTGCCCCTATGGATTAAACCGAATCGGGGATGAAAGTTTACTTAATTAACGCAGCAAATTTATTGTTCCAATCTCTATTTTATTGACAATGAGCAAATTATATTTGGCATAAAATTTACAAATGATTATCATTTATTTAGGATCCAACAAGGGTTGTTTGTCCTGTTATCGACGTTATCAGTATGGACACATTTCAATATATTGGAGCATCGGCTGATCTACGTGGCGGATTCGATTGGAATTTGGTCTTCAAATGGGAATATCTGGGATATGCTGAAAGGGAGAGCCGACAAAGGGACCCCACTCAGGTATTGTGAATTTTCCAATATTTATTCGGGAGTCTTGGCAAAAAATCTACTCCACTTTTTGTATATTTACAACTAATTATTCATTTCAGCCGATCGATTCAATGTTAGATCGTAGAGATGGATCAATGTCGATGTTTCACTCGTACTCCTCCAATAAGCCATCTCTACTGCAATTTAGGTCGTCGAAAATTTTTGATTGTTCCAATTCCTAGCGAATTTCCCGAAATCGACTCACGTTCTCGATCATTTTATTATGTTAGAGAGGGCTCACATGCGCCCTTTGATTCTCTCCAGTTTAGTTCATCAAATTTATAACAATAACTGAATAAACCGACAAAATTGTTTCATTTTGAATTAATATTGGAATGAAATTGCATTGAGGACGTGAATTGCTTACTGTTTTCGATTGTTAACATTAGAACTTTCTACATAACAAAACTTATAATTAAAGCTAATTTCAAGTTGAATTCATTTGGTCGAGACGATAAAATTACAAAACTCCGAAAATACATTAATTAACAAAGTTAACCGGAAGTTATCTCGAATAGAAGTCTTCAATTCGAGATGCGCTCAATCAACAGTTTGTTCCAATATCGAACATTAATTAATCCAAAGAAAAATTTAATCAAGACTCGCCCTATTTACAACAATTTTCTTTTGTTTTATTAGGCAATTCGAACACCAATGATTGCTGGCGGTTTATTTGTTATTAACAAACAATATTTCGAGAAATTGGGCAAATACGACATGAAAATGGACGTATGGGGCGGTGAGAATCTGGAAATATCCTTCCGAGTCTGGCAATGTGGCGGAAGTCTCGAAATAATTCCCTGTAGTCGGGTAAGTTGCCCCTCATTCCCCTAAAAAGAGCCAACGCTAATGATAATTGATGTTCGTTTTGTTTTGGGGGCTATTTATAGGTGGGTCACGTGTTCCGGAAAAGACACCCATACACGTTTCCAGGTGGTAGTGGTAACGTATTTGCTCGAAATACACGACGTGCTGCTGAAGTTTGGATGGATGAATTCAAACATTATTATTATTCGGCTGTACCGCTAGCGAAAAATATACCGTTCGGAGAGTGAGTTTGTTATTAATTCATATATTCGATTTATTTAATTAATTTGATTGATTAGTATTACGGAACGTTTGGAATTACGTCGTCAATTGCAATGTAAACCGTTCAAATGGTATTTAGAGAATGTTTATCCCGAATTGACGATTCCGCAAGCCACAACATCGCATGTGGGCGAATTACGTCAAGGTATTTATTGTTTGGACACAATGGGCCATTTAATTGATGGTACAGTTGCATTATATCAATGTCATCATACTGGCGGCAATCAAGAATGGGGCTTAACAAATGACGGTCTTATCAAACATCATGATTTATGTTTAACGTTATTGAAATCGATCAAAGGTAGCCAAATTATCATGCGTATTTGTGATGGTTCCGATAATCAAAAATGGCACTTAATTGAACCAGGTGGTTTATTGAAACATACCTATTATCCGTTATGTTTGGATTCTAGATTTACAGAAATTAAAGGCGTTACAGCCGAACGATGCAATAGCAATTCGGATACACAAAAGTGGCTATTGAGTGCACCGTCATAAAAATAAAATCAACAATAATATTGAAATTAATTGTAACTAATTTTTGTAAATAACCATTATTTAAACAGACATGATTAGATTCCAATATGTTCTAGTCAATTCACATCAAATTATAAAGCCTTCAACCTAGAATATTACACGGGATACTTGAGTCTACGTGGCCTCGACGCTTTAGTAGATAAATAAACCGCTTTCATAGACAAATCAATAAAATTCGGCTATTTTTCCAAAAATTAGTTACAAAAATTTCATTACAAAAGACTAAAACTGAGCAACAACAAATGTTAAACAAAATCATGTGATTAAACTAGCGTTAATTGCAATTTTTTATGATAAACAAAACAAGACGTAAAAAAATACTTAGTATAGATTAGAAGCTTAATTAATTTATCAAAATACTCATTAATTTTAGGGCCAGTGTCATTATGCCGGGTCATGAATATTATTCGACGAATCTAAGATTTGAGTTTTTAGATCTTTTGAATAATTATAATGTTAACGAAAATTTAGAGTCTTGTTGAATTTTTTCAAATTTTTATTAATTTATTGTTGGCAAATTATTATTATTTTTTCGATTATCTGTCTATTTATGTGTATAGAAATTTTAAACTGGTTGTGATATTTTAGTCATTTTGTTTTAATTGAAAATTTGAGTTCAAAAAACGGGTATATCTTCACCCTCATTGTACGAATCTCTTCTGTAGACAATAATAGAAAATTCCAGAATTGTTTAGGTCTCCTTTCACATTTATTGTACTTATTTTAATTGTAAATAAATAAATATGTAATTAATTTGTATTTAGGATATAGTACTTATGTAATCTTGTAAATATAATTTTCTATATTTAATTTAGAAGAAAAAATAAACCAATTGCAGATATTCTCGCTTTCATTTGAAAATGTGAAAACCTAAAACTAATATAATTTGCGATCTTGGGGAATAATCAATTTATCACCACAAAGAAATCGTTCAGTTCTCACTTGTTCGATTTTTCAGTTGACTCATCAATTGTTCTTTCCACTGTTCTTCTGGTATGCTATTGGCCCATTCTGGGATTGAACTCGGCGGTAATGTGAAATTCGACATTGCCTCTTTAACTTGATCAACTTTATTTGTATCCATTTCAATATCAATTGATGATGATCCACTCCATACTTGATTCACTAGAGTATCTTCCATACTAGTAATTGGTGGTAATGAATCATCATATTGGATATTGTTAGCATTTTCTATTTCAGTATCATTATCGTCGTTATTTTCATCATCATCACTAATATTATTGATATCATTCATTGGTAACGGCTGATAATCATTATGAACATGATTATCATCATCATCAGTATCGTTATCTATACCCATGATTACTTCGTTGGTTGTTGTTAAATCGTCTGTTGGATTTTCTGGATCTGGATAGCCCCAATTTGATGTAACCATTGTTGGTTTCGGTGGTGACATTTGTTAAACTATAACAACCGAATCTAAATGATTAAAAATAACAACCTATCATTTTTGTTTGTTTACTTTACGAGCTTTTGTTATTACTGGCCCCAACTTCATGAAATTTTATTTATAGCTTCAGGACATGACCAGGAATTGATATCTGGGGCGTAAATTTTGATTTTTTCACAAATTATCCTGCAAAGGACCTTTTATCACGACCAATCAGTGTAGTGTATAAATTGACATTTGACAGGTGATGACATCACGCATACTTGGCCTACTCAAGGAGGTTAGAACATAAATTGACGTGCTATCACGGAAAAAACACCAGAGTGCGCTAGCAGCATTTCAATCAATAGTTGAAGAATAATAAATATAAAACAAGTAATAAATGGAATTATAGAAATTTGATCGTTTCCAATAATTTTTTTCATATTGCAAATGTACGATATTGTTGAATATGTGCAGATTCAACATGGCGCGCGGCCATTTGGACTGCTCGAGATGTAAAATAGTAACTGAGACTCAGAGGTTTGTCACTAAGATAAATTGAACGATATTGAGGGTTGCATAGTAAACAGTGAACAACTAATTAAAATACCTAACTTCCTTGTATTTGTTGAGTGCAGGGCCGACCTCAGAGGGGATGTATCGGGGGCTCTAAAAGCTAGGAAAACTTAAAATAAATATTGTGTGCTTTTTTCCACACTACCCTGGAGGTAAAGCACCAAGTGCGTTTTTTTTATAGTGGTGTCCCCTATAGGCCTACTCCACTTTAAAACCATCACCGTTAATAGTGCACTATTAAACTAACTAACTAACTACCCAACATCAACCCTTGTTAGTAAGAACAATAACAACCCTTACAAAAATCACACTATCATTATTCGAATCACCAACGATGAGTGATGCGGCATCACATAAGAGTTCATCTGAAATATAAAGTGACCGTTAACCGATTTTTCGTTACATTTGGACCGCCTATAACACCCTACTGAGCCGATTAAAAGATCAGAAGAGACTCCATATTACCCCTAACGATTTTGGGAACGAAGAGTACCTATAAGGGTGCCTATTCATAGAGTTCGTTGTTCTTGTATGAGCTTCTTATAAGCACCATACGATTCATGCTACCCCTAACGATCTCAAGAAGGGAGAGTACCTATAAGGGTTCCTCCTATCAATGAGGTACGCTGTTCTTATATGAGATTCTTATAAGCTTCATATGATTCATGTTACCCCTCACGATTTTGGGAACAAAGAGTACCTATAAGGGTGCCTATTAATAGAGTTCCTCGTTCTTATGAGCTCCTCATAAGCTTCATATGACTCATTGCACCGCACTTCACTCCCGAACGCATGATAAAATATTTGACACTATCACTCCGCACATCACTCGCGAACGCATAATATAATATTTGACACTATTGCACTGCACTTCACTCACGAACGCACAATATAATATTTGACACTATCACTCCGCACATCATTCGCGAACGCATAATATAATATTTGACACTATTGCACTGCACTTCACTCGCGAACGCATAATATAATATTTGACACTATCACTCCGCACTTCACTCCCGAACGCATAATATAATATTTGACACTATCACTCCGCACATCACTCGCGAACGCATAATATAATATTTGACACAATTGCACTGCACTTCACTCGCGAACGCATAATATAATATTTGACACTATCACTCCGCACATCACTCGCGAACGCATAATATAATATTTGACACTATTGCACTATTAATCGAATTTTGGAAAATATTATACAAAAACAAAAATCTGCGTTTTCCGAATTTGAATGATTTTGTCTAATGATTTTACTTCAGCTCACTTGCTCGCTTGCTTTTAGGCTTGCTAACTTCTTTGCTTGTTAGCCAGCGCGCCGTGTTTGAATGTACGTTGGGTTTGTGTAAGTGTATTTGTTTTTGTAAGGCTTGTCACTAACTTCCTTTCTCGCTAGACCAGACCAGGGCTCGCGCACTTGTAAGCTTACTAGTAATTATTTCAAATGACAAAATATCCAAAGCTAACTCAGATTCTCATGTTCGTATAATAATTTCGTAGCACTAGCACTTAATTAATAAGCACTGTTTGTCAGTAAATTGTTTATATATTCGATTAAATTAATCGAAAATTATTGAAAATATTATGCAAAAACAAAAGTCTGAGTTATCTGAATTTGAATGATTTTGTCTCATGATTTTACTTCAGCTCACTTGCTCGCTTGCTTTTAGGCTTGCTAACCACATTGCTTGTTAGCCAACTCGCCGTGTTTGAATGTACGTTGGGTTTGTGTAGGTGTATTTGTGTAAGTGTATTTGTAAGGCTTGCCAGTAACTTTCTTTCTCGTTAGACCAGACCAGGGCTCGCTCGCTTGCTCGCTTATTAGTAATTATTTCATATTGCAAAATATCCAAAAGCCAACACAGATTCTCATGTTCGTATAATAATTTCATCACTCGCGAACGCATAATATAATATTTGACACTATTGCACTGCACTTCACTCGCGAACGCATAATATAATATTTGACACTATCACTCCGCACATCACTCCCGAACGCATAATATAATATTTGACACTATTGCACTGCACTTATAATCATTTCTATTCACGTAGCACTAGCACTTAATTATTTAACACTTGATTGTCCGCGTTTAAATTTACGATGTTGACCCGTCAATGTCTCGGAACAAACTGCTTATTGAAACACGTAACAGAAAACAAAGAAAAACCCTTACATAACTTCAGGTTCCGGTTTATCGGCAAAAAATACTAGAACAACCACGCCCCTAACTATACAGGATGTGGCCGCTGCACAAAACTGGTAGCTATTGATCTTCGATTGCACCTTTTTCAAGAGAAATTGAAGGCTGAAAATATTTTTAATGATTTTTGCATGGACGATTCACTCAATCAATTTTTTTTCGTCGTCAATATGGGATCAATAGCTACCAAGTTCTGGCTCTGTCCAGTGACTTTGTGTCTCTCCTGTATAAAAAGCATTAGAACAGTCACGCCCCCAACTATTATATAAATCTCAAGATACGAAATGGAATATTTTCCAAAAATAATCAATTGAAAAATTAAAATATATTATATGATAATTATCGAAATATTTAATTATTATTATTCCCAATTAATTAGTGCTAGTCTTAATTAATTTGAATACGATTCTGGCGGGTTGACTATGCCACACAAAATAACTACTACACTAAATAACTACTCGTCATTTGTTTTTATAATCTCATAATCAATTCGCTGCTAACTAAAATAATATTAATTTTGGAGACTAAATAAGTAAATTTGAGATAATTATATTTTGAATAATAATAATAATAATAATAACAGGTAGATAGGAGAATAGCATTCTAGTTACTTTTAATTTCTTTGACATACAAAATTCGGTAAAGTTCTTAAGTTGGTAATCAAGAGAGCAATCTTCGATCTCTCTCTGATTACAGGTATATTTTATAAGCTTATCACTCTCTAGGTGAGTATATTTGTTTTCTTACTTTTCGCTATACTAGAGGGTGTCGCTTTATAACCAAACAAATAATTTAATGTTTCTCTCACAATAAAGTGATTTTATTTATTTGAGAATAATTATTAGGAGAAGCTTACTGAAAAATGATGAGTGAGTACAAATTATTTACCTTGGTTATAACAGTTTAACGAATGTCACCACCGAAACCAACCGCAGTTACAACAAATTCCAGATCCTGAAAATCGACTTCACAGCAATTTCAATTAAATCATTTTCAGATAGTGGGTGAATCTTTTGAAAAATCCTCAGTTTGACTGTTAACTAGTATTTGTGTCTTTATCATTAAAGTTTTGATTCTTGAACTAGATAAACATTTGTAGAAAAATTACAATTTCTTCACATTATTGAACTGAAGCGGTCCAATAAAGCTCGTATACCTATAAGTAGTTTTTTGTGCTTCATTATCTCAACGATTTGATCGAATTATCTCTAAAGTTCTTTTTATTGTTCTAGTTGATCAAAATTGTAAGAAAATGGGAGACAAGAAGAAATTACCAAAAGATTTCTATGAAAAATTAGAAGCAGACAACTGGAAAGAACGTGAAGAAATATTGCAGAGTTTAGAAATTTTTTTGAAAACATCTAAATTGGAAAATAGCGAATACGGTCGTCTTATTAGATCTTTGAAGCAAATTATACAGAAAGATAGTAATGCTGTTGTTGTTGCTTTAGCTGGACGATGTTTAGCTAGTCTAGCGTCAGTGTTAAAGAAGCATTTTCGATATTATTTGGGTTCATGTATAGTGGCACTTCTAGAAAAATTCAAAGAGCCGGAAACTTTTGTGTCAGTTATTCGAGAAGCAATAGATGAGATTTATTTAACGGTAAGTTTTGTGATTGCAGTAAAACTTATTGCTAATTTGGAATTTGAAAAATTTCAGACAACAATGGAACCAATTGTTGAAGATATAATCGGAGTATTAGAGTATGAAGATCCGACAGTTAGAGCTGAAACAGCTCTATTTCTAACGAGAGCCTTCAAAAAAACATCACCAACAGCTATCACCAAAAAAACATTAGAGACTCTTACTCTTTCATTATTGAAAAATATTAACGAATCAGGTATTTTGATCGCAATAAATGTAAAATAATCGATAATTTGAACTACAATTTTAGATCCCGCTGTTCGAGATGCTACAGCTGAAGCTTTAGGTACATTAATGAAATTATTTGGTGAAAGAACAATTGGTCCATTTTTGAATGAATTAGTAGACGATAGTTTACAAATGGAAAAAATTAAAGAATGTTGTGAAAAAGCTATAATTACAGTTGAAGTACCGACAATATCATCGACAGGAGCAATACCGAAACCAGTACTACGAAGTAAAACAACGACTAAATTGATTAGCAAACCAGCTGAACGAGAATTATCAGATGATGATGCTGAACGAATCGTTTCTGAAATTTTAACTGATTATATCGTTGATGAATTAATTGATAGTGATTGGAATATTAGATTAGCAGCAGTTGAAGAATTCTTAAAACAAATCCAATGTTTAGATGCTAAAGATACCTCAACAAAAGCTTTAGTAAAAACATTAATTAATAAGCCTGGACTTGAAAATTTTCGAATGTTCCAAACCAGATTAGATGTTGTTAAATATTTAGCTGAAAACTCAACATTCTCAACAACTGATGTTTGTCTCATTGATATATTTGGTGATATTGAAAATGACAGTTTGGCTCATGAGACAATTATAGCAATATTTGAAACAACAAGTTTATCACATATTTCTGAAGAAATTATCGAATTTGCATTGAATCAAACCAATCCAAAATTTATACGAGAAGCTTTATTAAAATTGTCCGATTCAATTAGAGAATCTGGATTTGCGTAAGTTAATCTCCATAATTTGTCCGAAAATTAATTTCAACTTTGAAATTTCAGTAATTTAAATACGAAATTATTAATTGATAATGCAAAGGAAGCATTAGCTTCAACAAATCCTGGTGTACGACAAGCTGGAATTATATTTTGTGGTGTATTGTATCTTTATATGGGTGCAACAATTAATGTGTTTTTCGAAAATGAAAAACCTGCACTATGTCATCAAACACAAGAAACTAATGAATCAACTGATTTAGTTGAATCAAACGAATTGGATAATGGAGTAACACCAAAATTACATCCAATTGAAAATTATGATTCAGAATTTGTAATGAATGAGATTGATATTCCAACATTATCGGAAACTGACATTAGAACTAGGTATTAATTTCGTCAAATATCTCTAATTATTCTCAAATTATTATTTATTCTGATTAGGATGTCGCCATTATCACCACCTAAATCATTACATCCGATTTTATCTCTAATAAGTCAATTGAGAATGAAAAAAAAGAACAATTCAAAACATCGAGATCATATTTTGATGAATTATATTAATCAAATATCAAGTGAAGATATTTATACAGCTATCAAGGCAATCTCTATATCGATATTTTACAATTTATTATTATCAATGAATAATTGTTTATTAGGGTGCCGATGAAATTAGTGAATTTCTACGAAATTATAAGAGTCTGGCTACAAATCCTATAATCGAGCTTGAAAATGAATTTTATGTTGCTATTGTGAGACAGCTACGAAATTTACGAGATCGCGATCCCGTTTCGGATATAAATGTGGAAGAATTATACAGAAAATTATTCGATTCAATTGAAACGGTAGCATTTTTTTTTTTTAAATAACATAAATTTATAATGTTTTTGTGAATTACAGTTTCTTCACTGTGAAAGTTTAGGTCGTCAAGTCTCAAGTGAAGTTTTGAAAGATATAATCAACGAATATATAAGTTTATTAGTGGATGGTAAATTAGAAAAATGCACGCACGGTGAACTTTACAATCATATTATTAATTCGCATTGTATAGAATTTATTGACAAGTCTGATCATACTAAAATAACTCGGTATTTATTTCAGATAATTGTTGATTTTAATTATCTATTTTATATTTTTTAGTGCTTTGATGAGTTTAATTCATGAATGTGTGAGCTTAGATTATTCACAAAGACATACTGAATTAGTTATGGAATGTATATGGCGTGTTATTAAATTTATACCAGAATGGGACGCTGAAATTGATTACGATTTTGTATTACTAGATATTCATAACTTCTTGAAAGAATTTCCAACAGTTTGGTGGAGAACTCAACCATCAGATTCACCATTAAGAACTGTTAAAACACTTCTGCATTCCATGGTTAAAATCAAAGGTGGTGCAATTATGTTCCATTTAGAAAAAATACCGAATACCAGTGAATCTGAAGTTGAATCATGTATACTGAAATTTTTTGAGGTTTGTATTTGTTTATTCTTTATAACAATAGAATAATAATAATTATTTTTTATTATTGATTATAGAGAATAAATATTGAAGAAATTAACCAGGTACCATTAAGATCAGAAACACAAAAACGTTCATTGAAACGTGCCAATAACAATTTATCAACTGCTGTACTCCAAAAAATTGGTAATAAAAATGAAACAGAACAAGGCTTAACTTTGTTATATGATTCTGTACAACAACAACCGGAAGCTAATATTGAACCATTACAATTATTGGATGGAACGGTTGAATAAATGGGATAAGTAATGAAAAGATTCGCCAAAAAATAAAGCAAATAAATCGTAAATTTCATTTAAATTTATTCTCATGTTACAAATAAAGGATCTAGATTTGAATTCACAACAAGATTCTTAAAATAGTATTTAACATTATTCGAGAATAAATAATATTTATATTTAATTTCATGTAATTATTTTCTATTATAAATTGTTTCATATTTCACTTCTTAACTCATTTGTATCGATTCCAGTATTTGATGAATCAATAAAATGTTATAATTTCAATACTTGTTTCTTTTTCCCATCAATCGGCAATCAGGAAATCAAACTGTTGATGAAAAATGCAGTCATTGCAGCTGGACCCCTCTTAATTAAAGTTATCTCATCTAATCTATTAATTCGAAACAATTAACTAAGGGCTCAAATTGGCTTGAGTACGGACCTAACTACAGCTAATCGAATAGCAATATAGTTTTCTTTCGTACCAATTGAGATGCTGTCAGCGCGCTCTGGTGTTTTTTCAGAGATAACATATCAGTTAGATTACAGAATGGCGTCACGAAAAAATTTGAATGAACCGGCGTCATTTCGCGAAATACGGATATTTGTTGTGTAATTATCGTGAAATACTCTATTTTTGTGAAATAACTGTGCAAATGTACAATAATTTTTTGTTAAATTAACTTTGATCAAAATCTTTTTAATTCAAATCTAACCGTCGATTTAACCTTTTCCAATATAATATGGGGGTTTATGTGCTATGTGTTATGTGAAATTGTGTTATTTTGATGGTAGTTTTCGATTTTCTGATCTTCATTAGGGTAAGTCAAACTAAATTGAATTTTTTTTTAAGGAGTGTAGAAGTTTTTCTACACCATACATTTTTTGTTGGGATAGTCTTCATTATCGGTACTGCAGATTTCTTTATTGCTCTATCGCGAAGTAGTTCAGATATTTATCTTGTAGATGGTAGCTTAAATTCTATCAAATCAAAAATATAGCATGTTCCATTATAAACGACCACCCATGGGTAAATTTTAATAAATAAAGTTGGGATGAGATGAAAAGTACATCCCACGGTTCGGCAGCTCCGAGAATTACTTTATTAGTCACCCATCCAGTAGTTGTAACCGTCATAGATTAATTTTTTTATTTCAATTATAATGTAGGGTAGGTGAGAGTGTTTTGTCTAGGTCTTTTTGTAATTGAAGGATAGATAAATAGTTTTTTTGTTCAGTTGTAGGATCGTCAGGTGCCATATTTATCAAAGTTTTATATTAAAAATTATTACCTCATTAGAAATTTATACGATTGATTTATTTAATAAATAGGACAGTCGGTTAGAGAATTGTTTTCGTTATTGATTTTGCTCTTTAATCCTCACAAAAGATTGTTTTTGTTTATTTTCTCTTTGATGTTTATTAACTGATGAAGACTTGACGATAGAATACGCACGTGCCGGAGCAACTTAACCATTTATAATTTATTTTCTTTATCTTGTATAGACAAAATTGCTTTGGTGTCTAATATTATGGTACAGACTTGTGAGAAACTCGTGCTCTTTAGAAAAATTTATCTGATTTACGATAATGTCGCGGTGGAAACTGCTGCGTATAAAACGACGGCATGTCGTTGTAGCAATTTTTCCCCTTCTGCTTAGAATTGAAGACGAAGAAGTATAAATGATGACGATCGAATTTTCGCAACTATACGGTATAAAAATAAAGAGAAATGTAATAGATAAAGATGATTCTTTCAACGAAAATAAGGGAGAGATAGACGTTAAAAGAAAAACGTGTACGATTTTCACTAAGCGTAAAATGTGAAGTCTATTTTTTTTCTTTTTATGTAGAAAAAAAGGAATATTTTCAAGGGTGAATTGGTTCGGAAAAAAACAGTCGAGGTATTTGCCAAACGTACCAACTTTGTTTTCACAATTTTAAAATATAAGTTTTAGAATTATTTTTTTGAATGGAGCTCTTGGATCAATTACTTATTGAACCTCTATCGATTTTGTTTCCTTTTATGAAAATTCGGATTTAATTAATTAAGCCATTCTCGGAACTCTTAGAAAATCTGAATATATGAATGTTTTAGTGCACTTGAAAGGATAGTAGTGAATGTTTACCATAATGTTGTGATTCTGTATTAAATTTAGTCGTTTTGTGGTACATTAAAGTCTAGTTTCAAGTAAAATCAAAATTAGTCCCAGTTATTTCGAAACATTGTAACGAAAATTTTGTTCATATTAAAGTAATCCATGTTTGTAACTTATCTAATTCGATGAACTTGTTGGAAGTTAGATTGAATCTATAACTACAAGGATAATAAATTCATTCAACATATATTCAGATGGGAAGTTTTCAAGTTATGGCTTAAGGCGATCGCACGTTTTTGCTAAATTTGCTAGAATTTCAATATTGTTGATTTTATGACAACGATTATATTATGAATTTCAATTTCAATTCGCTAAATAACTTTCTAAAAGGTATAAATACTCGATTAGCATTATTCTATTTTAAATTATTCTAGTGTACGATTTGACAATTTTGTTCTATCAATCAACTATTTGTGATTTATTGCTCCAATCTTCATCAGACGAAAGACTTTTCAATTACATTTTCGATAAATAATTCCTGTTTAGTTGATTTTATCGGAATTGATTGATATTGAAGGATAGTTTTCAAAGTAATTATTGTTTAAAATTCTCACTTTATCTGTAATACAATTTCTAAAATCTTTTCATTAGACTGAAGTACCGTCTTATCCTATTTTACTTAGGATGTCAATAAGTGCCTAAGAGGAGAGATAAGAAAAGAGGAAAAATAAAATATTGAAAACGAAATAAGAAAAGACGTATATAGGAAAGTCAGGATATCAAAAACCGTTTTTGACAAGTGTAAGGGCCGAACACTTCTGTACAAGTCATCCATCTTGCAATTTGGTTGGAGTGATCGAACTATCGACACTTTAAACTTCGTTACATCGTAAAGACATTTGTATAGTTCGATAACCTCATATTTAAGAAACGAACGATAAAAAAAAAGAATCGATAACTTTCATTAAAACTGATGTAAAATCTATATTCAATATTGAGAATTATTTAAAGTGATTATTTATAATTTCTCTTCATAAAAAAATAATTAAACAAATAATAGAAATTTGGAGAGTTGTCTAAATGAAATTGTAGTCTCGACTAGAAACAATTTGATTAAATTATTGTCCGATTAGTCCTTTGTAGAATTGGACGTGATTTGTTTGTTTACAATTATTTACAGTCGGGTTTTTTTTTTCGGATTTTTCCCATCCAATTTCAGAGGAATGGATGGATAATACTTGTAAAGGGATTGTTCATAAATTATACACCATTCTGTGTAAATCTTCATTAAATCGCGGCTCTTTGTTGTTAACCGATGATGTATAATCTTGTACACCCGGCCACTTGATTGTAGTTTAATGATAATGTTAAACGATTGAATTATCATCGGATAGTAAAAGGAGATGTTCTATGTAGGATCTAGGATAATTTTCAAACATACTCCACGTATATATATATATATATATATATATATATATATATATATATAGTTATAAATATATTTGCAGTAAAGGAGAACATACGGCATCATCTGAAAGTTTAAACTCGACTTATGTATAATCTGGTTACAGACCAAATGTATTTTAATGAAGCCAAAAGCCATTATTGAAATGTTTATTTAAAAGTTTAGGGCTGCTTTAAATCTTGTTATAATTTCTTGATCCTATTCACTCTTATATCTCAATCTTAAATTCTAGATTTTACATATGAAAATGTATAAAAAAATTGAGCATTTATTCAACAAAATTACTCATTATTACAGCAAATATTTTCAATAATGATAATTTATTTTGAGCTATCTATAATTAAATTCTGCAATATATACATAATTGAAGTAATTATGAATATACATGTTTATTATTGTTAACATATTGACTTATTAAATTATCAAATTATGCATTTTACATTGAATACAATGTACGGAATGTTCAGAAGTATTTAATGTAATTAAGTCATACAATAAATATTAACTTAGTTGGAAGCTACATTAACGAATGATTTCACTTGTGTATTCAGTAGGGCCCTTTCAAATTCATTAAATTGAGCTATTTTATAAACTTTATCTTTCGAATAAATCCAATAATTTTAAGAAAATCTAAATTCACTAAAAAAATTTTTATAAAATGACAGGTGAATCTCCATCCTAAGAATGAAAATCTCCAAAAATAGGTCTTATATACGAAATTCTATCAAATTCGTGATTAGCGTGAAAAGTCAGCATTGTTCGATATTTCACGTGCTTTGTGGCCGAAAAAAAATTTTTGAGATCGAGGCTTATTTTGATCCCGACTATCTTTATAACGACCCATTCAATCAAGTTGAAATCTTCCAACTTTCATCTACACATATCAAAGATCATTAACGTGAATTTTTTTCGGGCTTAAAATAAGTAATTAAGTGACTCACTTTTTAAACAAAAATAATCCCAAAAATTTGATGATATCGTAATATACAGGGTGTTTTTGAATAGAAATAAGAAAATCAAAAGATTCGAATAAATAATTTTCTATGTTCGAAAAGTCTTATTAAAAGTAATAAGGACAATTTGGCTCTACGATTCGAGAACATTCTGTATAATAAGCTCGTATATGATTGTCGCTCTTATTCAGATCAGATCACGTTCTCTTATTAAGTTCCTATCTCCAAGTTTCCAGTTCGACAATCGATCCATAAACAACTTGGTAGTTTTGAGTATGAGAATTCGGTAAGTGATCTTGACCTAATCTGAATGGGTATAAAAAAAAATCCAGATACTTTTGCATAATTCAGAATTGAATGGTTGAAATTTTGAATAATATAAAGTAAACTCAATCCTAAATAAACATAGTTAATTATTCTTTTTCGTAAAAATAAGGAAAAATTGGTTCGCTTGATTGATTTTTGTTCTCGTAAAAAAATTAAAAATTGTTGTTATACTTCATTGTTATTATTATTATTACTATTATTATATCAACCAATTAAAATGTTATTTCTACTTTATTTTCACTTTAGAAAATTTGTTCGAAAGCTGTGAGCAAACTTAAAATTTGAAATGCTGTCCCAAAACTTTTCTATTAACCTAGGTAGATGTTTTTTTTTTGTAGGTAAAACTTTCTAGTATTCCGTTAAATTCATGAATCAGATTCTTATTATAATATGTTCAAAATTTTCCACATTCTCTAGTTATATCTAAAAAAATTCCACCTTCTCTATTTTTCTTTTCTTGATCATCTTTATTCATGGATGGATTCTTAATAATGACCTAATTATCGATTTTGTGTTCCAATCAAGCTCCTATTCAAACAATATTTCATAAAATAAATTGCTACTATTGTGATTGTTTATATAACGATTAATGATTTTAGACAAACTTTCATTTTATTTTTTCGTCAATTCACTAGTTGAATTTCTAGCTAGATATTGCAATTTCGTCTGTCGTTTATTATGAAATAACAAGCAATAAAATTCATAAATGTTCATCTTCTTATAGAAAACTTCATGAACAATCAAAGTCTTGACGTATATCTTTACGATGTTACCGTCATATCCGATGGTTGTCAACAGAAAAAATTACATTGTTACTAAAATTCTTGTCGTGGTTCATGTGAGAAAATTGATAATAGAAACGACTTCTCTTTCTTGTGATTTATGAAAAATTCCCATCATCTTGTTAGTTATTGTTAGTAACTAAACAATAGCAATTGTAATTGCTTCGTACTTGAAATTGACCTCTTACAATAAAACTCAACATTATTTATTGAATAGGGCTTCAATTTTTACTATTATCATTTTTTGTATGATAATTAATAATTGAGTAGGCTTCAACTTTGTGGTAGCCATTGTTTTTCAACTCCAATTCGACTGTTGAAGTTCTTCAATTTGTGATAAATTTTCAAATATAATTTTTTGTTATTTAGCGAAAATAATGGATACTTGAGTAGAGTGAAGTTTGTTTAGGAATATTCTCTAGAGTTTTGGTCATTGACAGGTGAGGACTCTCTATCAGATTGATTGATGTCTAGATGTGAAATTTATCGATTGATTATTTCACTATAAGTGAATTCGATTTGTGATAATCAATAATAAAGTACATTGTTTTTTTTTAGAATAAAGTTGCAAACTATACAGGCTGATTCACGTAGCCCGTTCGTTAGGAACTTTTTGATTTCTAGAAATCAAATTATCATGAAATTTGGTAGTTAGCATAATCATATGCTGCAAGTCTAGATTGAAATTGACGCCATTTTTGTTGTTTTCTTAATTAGAAGGAGCTAATTTTGATTTTGTATTGAGATTTTTCATAAAATTTCAAAATTAGGTCCTACTATTCAAAAAAAAGCAAAGATGACATCAATTTCCGGTATTTTGGAAGTGACGCCATTTTAAAAATATTTTATTTAGATTTGCAACATATAATTATGGCTAATTACCAAATTTCATAATAATACGATTTCGGGAAATTAGAACATTTCTAACGAACGGGCTACGTGAATCAGTCTGTATACAGTATGAAACTACATCAAAAGAAATTCAATATAATTTTATTGGTGTTATATATTTTTTTTTTCACTATCAACTTTACGATAATCCAACGACTCATATTTCTATCACGCAATATAAACTTTATTATTCATAGAGTTTTGAGTCTTTTTAAAAAGCACAACATATTTGAAGTGGTTCGGTATTACGTTTCATAAAAAGAAGTTGATGTAATCATAATTTTTTTTTTTCAAATTCTATAAACTTTTGAGATTTATTATAAGAACTTCCGCGATATAATTATTAAATTTATTGGATCATAATTGTGAGGTTAATTTTATTAACTTTGTTTATCAATATTAGGATATTTGGAATTCGATAGTGATTGTATTTTTCCCTAAAGTCCCTTTCAGACTCCTCCTAGCCATTGTTTTGGCTAAAATCTCTAGTTGTTCTAATAGATTATTAATTACATTCAACTACTGAGTTAGTTAGTATTACAAGAAGAGTTGCTAATTCTTGCCTCATTATGTTACATTTGGGGATTGTTTAGGTTTCTATCTTTACATTTGTAGGTATTAAAATTTTAGGTGTTAACTTTAATTTATAATTCGATCAAAATCGCCGGATTCAACACTCAATTATTAAATGCTTTTAGGATTTTTCTGTTAATGTTCTTATAATTATTTGAATAGGGGCTTTTTGTATTCGCTGGACAGATTGAGTGCTTTTGAATAGAAAAAAAAAAAACTCCCACAAATAGTTTACTATGAGGCTATGTAAAGTTTGATGCACAACATTTGCACTGGATATTGCGTCCAGGAGAGTTGATCCTAACAGAAACTGTACGGAAATAAGATTTTCCAACTTTGATATAAACTTCAAAATTGGCTCGTTCTCCATTCTGTTGTCTCTACTTGTTCGAATTTTGTTTTTTTTTTTTTTTATATATTGTTTTTTATTCTTTACACTTAAACTCTCAAAATTGTTGTTTGTTGGATACTTGTAGGTGGCATATCTCCAACTTTACTTTGTGAAGTATAGTAAATCAGCAAATTTCCAACGAAATTTCTATTAATTGAGATCGTTTCTGTTGTATTGATACAAAGAGATTGTCTTGAATTTAACTTGAATTGAAAACAAGTCAGCAACACAAGATAAATAGTTATTTATAATTACAAATACAACAAAGATATGTGAATTAATAGTTTATATAATTAAGTTATCTAAATAGATATTATTATGTTTTGATAAGAACAATATATGTTCGAATCGAACAGCTTCTTGACTTATCCATGATAGAATTTCTATTATTCTAACGATAATCTAGGATAAATCGGACCACAACAACAAATTCATCAACTGCAACAAAGACAAGGACTTAATTGTTTTCAAACTGATGTCCTGTGTAAGAGGCAGAAGACGACTAGGGTGGTGCTTGTCTGGAATTCATTACAAGAGATTTAGACCTTGTTTGTTGAATAACTTATGGATTTAATTAAATTTAATACCATTTTAATTTGTATCGTTACAGTGAGCGAACGTTCGACTTTTGCTCATTAAATCACCAAATATTTTTCAACATTATTGACAAACTAATAAGAATTATAAACACTCCTTTGATTGATTGAATTAAATAATGATTACCATTTTTTTTTTATAAACATATCATTACCGTCATCATTGAATACGAATCCTTGACCTATTAATAAAAACGATAACTGTCATTTCCGACTATAAAGACGGCATCAATCAGTATGTCAACTTGTAAGTCATGTCAGATC
>JAZBGZ010000008.1:37576-57879 GCA_037414795.1 Stenodera caucasica
ATTTTACAGCCTCCATTTTACTACTCCAAAATCGGTTTTGGACCATTCAATTGAATACAATCAACTTTTCAAATAGAAATAAATAAAATACTAGAAGAATATTTAATGTGATCGTGGACGTAATTTTTAATATAGTTGCAAGTTAATCAGTGTGTCATGTTTTTAAATAAGATTTTCGCGAAAACTAATTAAACCAGCAACATAGCGCTATCTAATATTTTATTATGACTCGAAGGCATGTCGTTAGACTCCAATTCTGATGATGATGATGATGATGATAATGAGAGAGATAACAACAACAACAATAACTACCGGATTCGTATCGGTAATAGTTGGGATGGGTTTCAAATATTACCAAAACTTCATTACAAATTTTATACTGAAAATTGAAATGATGAAGAATAAAATTTAAAGAATACATTGTGGTGTAACGAAAAATCCTATTACGCTTCGATACAATAATGAGAGGGATGATTGTTGAAACTCCGCTTTACTGTAAAAATACACTATTTAAAAAACTAATTGGAATTTTTAATGGAAATATTTAAATTGCTTACTTTTATTGAATAGCTATCTAAATTCTAGTAAGTATAAGGAATATATACAAAAATTTAATGAGGTCCTTAACAATTATTGATGACAAATAAATATCGCTTCAAATATTATCAATATTCATAAATGCGTCACAGATTTTCCCTATTGTTGATGAAATATCCTAAATTCTTATGTGTGATAATTTATCAGTAGCTTAGAGTGATATTGGATTATTTTTGAAATACACATTCTATTAAAAATTATTCAAACATATTTGAAATTGTTGTTTACAACAATGAAATATTTTCCAAATAACTCAGCCATTAACTATAGGATTTCTAGTTGATCATAAATTTAATTATTTAGTGAATTTATTTAATGCATATTTTTTGTTCGCTAATTTCGAAATGATAATTAAATATGCAGATCCATTTAAAGTTTGTAGAATTTCAAAATTCGCTACATAAAACACCGGCCGGTTTAAAATTATACTTTGTTACATAATTAAAGTTTAAATATCCAAAGTACCATATTTTCATAGTAACAGTGAATTCATATCTGATTCAAACTTTTTTGAGGAGATATTATCTACTGTTACAAGAAAAAAAAAATGACCAAAAATAGATGTAGGTATAATTTAATTATATAAATGGACAAAATTAAATTTTATGTACCTAGTAATAATATTTTATTTGTATATTCATGAAATTTTGTCTGTTTATTACTTGAAGTTGATTTATTCTGGAATCGTGAAATTGGTCTTTTCCGAACCCACCCGGCGCATCCACCATTTTTACAACTCAACTTTCAAGTTTACTCAAATTGTTAATATATGTAAATTTTCTTTAGTTCTTGATAGATGAATGAATTTTTCATTGAAATTCACAAATTGGATGAGTGTAGAAACTGTTTTTGCAGCAGACTTTGTTGTTATTTCCATCGCTTTTTTTTTAACGATAATCAACGGTTGTAATTGAACGGGGGACTGCTTATTCTCAATTATTTGCGTACTCAAAAGTTTTTCTATCATATCCATTTCTATATTTTCATCATTAAATATTATCTTATTTTTTGTAAATGTTTTATAGGAGGCGAAACTGATCGAGTAAATTGACGTCTTTAGTTTTTGGTTATGTTGAAAAAAGCTCCATGAATACAAAAAGTTGTGGGCGAAAGAATGAAAGCCATTTTTTGGTAATAAATAATAGATTTGTTAGATTAAATTTTTATTGGTGATAGGGGATTAGTTGGGATATATTCTCTTTTTATTTTTTTTATCTTTTAATTTTCACATAATACCAAATATCATCCTATACGCTTTCACTTGTCTCGTATTCTTTCGTTATCTCTGGACTAGGTTCAGACCGTATACCACCCTCACTAATCATCTGTATGCTAGTCGAAATTAGCCTATCTCTCACATAAACAAGTCAAACGGTATCATGGAATACTGGATGGTTCACTGATAATTGATACATTTGAAATAGGTACGACACCATTTTAATTTGGATAAATTACGTTGCTTTCATTAAAAGAAATTCGAATTTGCATCAAGTTCGATAGATTTCCCCTCAATTAATGATAATAATAATAATAATAATAATCATAATAATAATAAAATTATAATTCATCTTCTATAAATTTATTAATTTATAATTAGATGAGACGGAAGGGCAAATCATGTTGAACACCGGAAACGAACTGTAGCCTTGTTAAAGAAAAGATAATTGTATTACATATTCATGCGTTTCCAATCAGAGCTTTTAGTCGGGTATAAAGTCGCTTTTTCCCGTAAGCTTTCGGTTATTGGAAGCTTCAAGTGCTGGCGCAGAAAATCGAGTAGTTGATATTTTGCGCGTCGCTATGTTTGATGCTTTCATGTAGTTTCGACGGCAATATAACGACGGCGACTCTAAATTCTCGTGAATTTATAAAATTATTAAACATAATTAACAATATTTGATATTAATAGTGTTTGGTTTTTTCTTTTCGATTGTCAATAAACTGAATTTTTGTTAAATATCTCTACAAAATTGATTATCTCGCTGATTACTTTCTAGGTAAGATTATCGTTATTTCAAGAGAATTCTTTAAGAATTTTAATCTTAAAATTAACCCTCCTTTTAGTTATAGAACCGAAATTCTTTAATTACGGTATTAAGAATTTCAGGTTGATTATTAGAACTAATTCCAGTGGTCTCAAAGCGGAGCTTAATCTAACGCTTTGAGATCGAAATGATTTCTAACCAACCACAGAAATTATTTATTTTATAAGTTATATTATAATATTATTATTTATAGGCACAAATTTTCACGGATTTAATTTAAATAAGATAAATGTTTGAAGTTGTGAAACATAAATATTGGTAACCAAAGCTCTATACTATAAAGTCTATATATGGGTTGTAGTATGTTCTTTTTTCTGTTGTATATCAATGTGTGTTTGTGTGTTCCAATTAACTTCGCTTGAACTTTTTTTTTTTGTCCTGACCGTTTAAAATTTTCACACAAGAGTTTTCACCCTTTCGATTCACAATTTAATAGCTATATTGGTGGTTGGAATCAGGTGAATTTTTCGATGAGGAACTTAATTAAACAATCCCTCTCTCCCTTCTAGTCTTTACTTAGGCCAGTAAACAATAAATTTTATCATCCTTTGTACACATATGAGTAGGCTTTATTTGTCAGGATGTTCCATGAATCGACTCCATCAATTCATTTGCTTTATTATTTGATTATATTCTAAATTAAATATTATTAGTCATTTTGGAGAATTAGACCGGGTTATTTCCTTTGTTTAAGTGCAAATATTGTTTATTGTATCTTTTATATTTTAAAATATGCTATAATAGGTATGATTATCTAATCTTGGGGGCATCTTTGTGGCTAGAATGACATTCATCCTAAAAGCTTCTATAGATCCGGATCAGATAAAAGATCAAAAACTGAATATACACATCTGGATAGTCAAAGTCAATGTTGTAAATACTCTGACCGTTGATTTGAAATACATCAAATCCTATCAGGGGATCTTTCTTTTA
The DNA here is from genome assembly GCA_037414795.1 of Stenodera caucasica. Lineage (NCBI taxonomy): Eukaryota > Metazoa > Arthropoda > Insecta > Coleoptera > Meloidae > Stenodera > Stenodera caucasica. The sequence goes on from JAZBGZ010000008.1 coordinate 41,152, forward strand.
CGATTCCCTTAATGTTCTATTTAACTTTATGGAAACATGTTTTATCTTGTTGTTTATTAACAAAATAGAAATATGTTAAAGAGTAGAGAATTAGAAAAAGTAAAATCCATTTGAAATTGAAATTTAATTAGACATCTTCGAGGAAAAGAAAAAAGTTAATTAATTAAAACAAATTTGAAATATTGATTGAACCAAATGTAATCTAGAATTATACTAAAAAGTTGAGTATTATGAATTTGAAATAACCAAATGTTTTTTGTTATTTTCACTAACTTTAAATACTAAACTTGAATCTGTAATGTTCGTCTTGTAGTTTTCTTGTTCAAGATGTCACTATTTTATTGAAATAGAAAAGTGGTTAGCCACTTTTGGAAAGTCTTCGACTTTTAGATATTGCTTATTTTAATCGCTGTCAAATTTACGTTTTTTCACAAATAAAATTAATCAAACTGAAAAGTTTCATAAATTGTGTTATAAATGATCAAAAAAAAAAAAAAACAAAATTGTGTATGTTTTTACTTTGTTCAAATCGTAATTTGTACAAATTTGTCGCAACTCAAGTCAAGTTTCATTTATCTTTTTATGACAATGTCCTGTTGGACGGCAGGATATTAAATATTTTTCAAGAGATAGTAGAGAAATGAGTGAGATAGACGATAAGGGCTTTAAGGATGTCTCCACATTTGGTAATATATGTTGGCAACCGTTCAACATAGAAGGGCAATCTAGGACACGTGTTTACGAAAACAGTTTGAGTCACAGCTGTTTCCAATCCTATAGTCCTTATTTTACCTGAAATATCTGTCTAAATTTCATATAACTGTTGTTGGGGTATAATTTTTTTTTGTTGAAATTTATCAATCGAATTTCCATCAAAACAATCTTTAGTTATTAGTATGAATTTAATGAGTATTTCTGAATTCGTTTCAAGATAAAATCGTTATTGATTTGTTAGTTTTGTAATAAATGGAAAACAAATCAGTAGTATTTCAATTGAGAAATTATGTGCTTTCGAATTCTATTTCTTTTCAAATCAAAAATAGACGAGAATGTCTCATTTAAGCTGCTTATTCCCAATATTGATTCTTTGATATTTCATTATAAACTCAATATATAAAATTATTTAAAGATGTGACATCTGGAAAATCCGCTTTTAGGAATTGAAAAAGCTTTTCAAAATTCAATTCAATTTAATATCGGTTATTATTATTATTTATATTTCAGTATATATAATTTTGAATCGTTTTAATATTAACATTATATAGGAGAGAGTGAACAGACATTCACAACAATTTCTGTATTAATGACTTGCTCGCAAACAATAACAGTCACTTATTTAGATGTCTGTAGGGGCCTAATTTATGTCGTCCTGTCTTAGAATGGGCTCGTGTTCCTTTTGCTAAGTAGGCAAGCGTCTCATAATTGTTGAACACAAATTGGAAACGTTCCGGAACGTTGAAAAACAACAGAGAATATTCTTGAAAGTGAAAAAAATTATTATTTGAAATTTCAATATTTTATTACAGACCATTGTGGACTTAAATCTTTCCAACAGTAAAATTCTCATTGACTGGAATATTTTATAGTCTAATATACATAATTAAGTTTGATCGGAAATCAGAAAATATACGCTGTTGGAATTTTTGTTATTGAAAATTATTAACTTTGTATCGATTTTTAGTCTTACGAATTTATTAGATCAACATTTCCATAATTTTTGTCGGTCATTGCTCGGTAATTTTTCCGCAAAGCCCTCCATTATAAGGGAAAATACTGTAATTTTATGTATTTTTTTTTTTTTTTCGTCAATTATGTTACAATCCCCTAAATGAGATCCACAGTTTGGGGAACTTTACATTCAAATTTGAATGAAGTTGTAAATGTGGTGGATTGTTGAACGTTTATAACATGTGAAATTTCGTTTCAATTTACAAAAACAATCGAAACGAATGTTTATAGAAAAGCATTCTAGTCCGTCTATTCTACTAGTTTTTTCTTATTGTTATTTTACAAAATAAATTTAAATTTTATTGTTTGTGATTTTCTCTAATCCAATAAGCTCTGTTCAAGTTTTATTTTTCAACAAAAACTTTTCTACAATTCTACTAATTATTGTTTTTGTTATTCTTCTAATTAGGTACGATTTCGCAAATATTACAAAATTAAGTTACAGAATTCTAATGTTTTCTGTGTGATTTGCATATTTTATATAATTGTATTAAACTTTTAGTAGTATTGCAGTTGACAAATATATTTCAATTTGAATTTTATATGAAAGTTTGAATATAGATACGAATATGCAACGTTTTCAATATGAATTTAAATGATATATTTGTTCAAAGAGATGGATATGTGCAGATTTGCATTTGATCTTGGAAATGTACCAATAAGATTTTCACACTATAATATCAAATTACATTGGATGCTTTCAAATATCAAATCGAAAGGAAAATCAATTTCCATAAAATCTTATTTGTTATGATTTTATAAATCAATTGTTATTGCAGTGAAAGACTTCCAAAATTCAACATAAATTTTATAGAAACGTCAAACTTTAAATTATAAAGTTGTAAAGTAGATTTATTTTTGAAAAAATTAATTTGAAACAAAGTGACTAATACCTGAGGTCTTCTTCTTTTTCCTTTGATATTTTCTTTTGTTTTTTTGTATGTGTATATTGACGACGATGCCGATCTATTATACGAGTTTTTTGCTCACAAAATACTTTGTCGATTCTCAAAGGAAAAATGACAAGAACTGAATAACCGTATTTTATGCAAAAATGGGCTCCTAGCCAGACTTCAAACAAATCCGCAAGTGCAGCAGTGTAATAATTTCCAGTTTCTTAGACGTTCGATAGGAAAGAATTGGCATATAAAGTTCTTGCTGTCTTTTCAACTGTATTTATTTCCAAAAAAAATTGAGACGAAAAAAATTTCCGAATTGTACAGATAGTTTTTTGATTATTGTCGAAATTGAGACTTGTAATAAAATTTGGAATGATATATGGAATTATAAGGATAATTGCATATGTAGGATTATTCAAGTTTAACCCTTGTTTTGTTTATTTAATTATAGATCCGGCCAATCCACGGACATTGTTCGTCGGAAGTAATTCGTGAGTTGGGTCCGTGGTTATTGCAGTAATTAAATCGCCATTAGATGCGACATTGAATAATAACATTGTATTGAAATCATTTAATGTTAGGAAAACGAGGTATCGTATCGTTAAAATGGCCAATCAATATTTCAAATCAAAAACTAGAAATTTATTTGATAAGCGTTTAATTTTATAACTATGTTTTTATTCTAAAAATAATGGCCTCTTTTCATATTGATTCTATACGGAAATTAAACAAATTACAGGAAATCGAAAATTTCTGCACCGATGATTACCAAGTCTTTTGAAAATATTTCAAATCGTAACTGTCGACAGTCATGGAATTAAAGAAAAATCCTTATTCCAACAAATCTAACGTATGAACGGAATTGGAACTGACATTGCAAAATAAAATCGTCATAAAATCATCGTATAAATTTTTTTTTTCTACCAAAGAGAGAACTAAAAAAATTATTTCCAATCTCTATTGGAGGAAGCGATAATTCGATCAAATTCGCTCCTCTTCCCATCCCACGATATTATTATTAACTGCTACATCAATTTAACTTAATATTTTCGTTTACTCACAGTTAAAATGGAATTTTAGTATTATGGAAGTTTAATTTCATTATACGATTGTGACTTTTAACAGATTTTCGGAATTGTTTTACAGATAAACTTCAATTTTCTGACCTTTTAACGAATTTTTATTGCCGGATAGTCACATTTGTTGCATTACTAGTACAAAGTATTCTTCTCATTAATCCAGACTATTAAGCACCTCGTCTTCATTTTTATCTATGTTGTAATAAAATATTATTATTTTTGAAGTTAAACTTTTATAGCGAGACTAGTGAATCTAGTGAATGAACTTGACGGAATTCAAGATGAAACATGATTTACTGCCGTTGCTGAAGAACGCGATACTTTTTCGCCAGCCATCATTTTTAGTATTATAATTAACTTTATATGAGATGAATACATGTGTTCCGTAGCAACGGCAATATGATGGCTAGCGAGAAAGTCTCCCATATCTATAAGTATTAATTCAATAATTTCAATTTGCATGGTTAATTAAGAGTAAAGAAGTTTCACTTCACTTCAACTGTGCGCTTATATGGGTGAGGCATACAAAATTTTTTATTTGATACTTTCGTCTAAATATAATAACAATAAGAATGTGACAGTTTGTATTCTGGTTAGGTGGCCAATTCTGGGAGTTCTTATCATTAAAAAATAAAAGTCTCGTCTAGAAAGCAATCATGCATATTAGGAGCCAAATCCCTTATCGTTTATGTTGAGATGAAGAGTGCATACGAAAATAGTTGGCTACGGAATCATTTCCATCATCACAATCATAGTTATTTTAGTTTTGCATATAATTACATCATACTCAAAAAAACTATATTCATATGAATTATAATATGGCTTTTTGTCACGATTCACATTACGTTGTGATCAGTTAAATTTAAGTCACATTTTAAAACGAATTGTTCAAAACACAGATTTACCGAATTTAGGACAATTTTAGTAAAGTAATTGATGCCGTTTGTTGTTATTAAAAATTTTAAGTGATCTATTGAGGCTATTAAAAAAAAAGTGATCGTCAAAATTTTATTCACCATTTCAAATTTGTCCTCTATTCCGGAACACAATCATGAAAACAATTTATTTCTAACGAAACAAACAAAGCTACTATGGACATTGGAGACGGTTCTTTAACAAAAAATACAATTCAAATAATTGTATCGATCCTCAAATTTAGTCTACTTTGTAATTGAGCTTGAAAATGGGTCCATAATATTGGCAACGTACATTATTGATATGATGTAGAGATGGTGATTTTTACTCGAGAAAATGAAGTATTTGAGAAAATGAAGCACTCACAAATTGTTAGGGGAATTCTAAGATGAGACGACAGTGATAGGATAAGGTAGAGTAGAGAGGTGGATAGAAAAAGAACGTCTTCTTTAATTTAAAATAAATTAAAATGATTCAAATTGAAAACGTATTTAGCTTACAATATTGATTTAGATTAGTGACTTTTATTATAATGAATCATTGAATATTTCATTATGGATTATTGAAAATTTATTGTTTATTTTGTGATAAATGCGATAGAAAATCAGAAGAATTCTTGTTAAGATTTGTCAAGATTTAGCTAACCATCAATCGCCGGCGGATATCGTTTCGTCTTGTTTCGATTGCAAATTTTACGTCTGTGTTAGAATCGTACCAGATTACATTGAAATTGCATCGGAATCACAGTGAATTGAACTGATGAGGGTTCAATTTATAGTATTCTCTTGAGCAACATGAAAATCTCTTTCTGTAATCCATCTATATTTTTGTTCGTTCTATTATTTGATAAACTCAATATTATTATTATTATTATTATTATTATATTATAGTATAAATTATAGGAGTGTTCTTTTGATAAAAATTGATGGTATATCCTGGAATATTGTCGATATCTCCATCATACAGTCTTGTCAAATTGCTATAATAACACTAAAAATTACAATAGCATTCATCAATGTCCATATGGTTGGAATCTTTTTATCGTTCGTTTACGCTCGAATAAAACATATGTTCGAACGTAACAGGGCGATAAATGCGACAGTATCTGCGAGCAACTAGTTCAGAGATCGATCAGTTGAGTCTAGGAATTGACAGGAGAATGAACAAGGCGGATATCTGTCTATCCATCTATCATTATCATTATACATATAAGAAGAAATATAGAGACCTTCGTCTTTATAGAGGACTATATTTTGAAAATGATGAAGGCAAGCGCAGTTGATTTAACGGACTTTATACCTTTGATCTTCTACATATACCTAATACGAACCTCCACTTTCTATATAATATAAAACAACCCTTATAAACATAGCGAATTCATGCGTATATGTCTATAGAACGTATATGTATGTATGTTGTATTTGTATAATATAATCCGATAATTTGACAACATCAACTTAGTCACGTGTTTCGTTAAAATTTACCAAGTACCATTAAAAAAACGACTTTGAAATTAAACCATTATATACAGATAGATATAGATGATGATGATGAAATTAAAATTCTCGTCAAGCAATTAATTACAGACGAGATCCTAAACCGAACAACTTTCACCATAAAATGCAAAACAACATTAGTCCCGGATCAAGCTGGAATTGTTCCGTTAGCAACCAGGTGAAAAAGATTATGAATTCAAACTGAATTTTGCATTTTAAATTTCGAAAAATAAATAAATAGCACTATTATTCTTTTAAGTCGAGTTGTTTCCACTTAGCAATTCTTGAAAACTAGAAATAAAATGCCCCGTTAAAAAAAAAAATAAACAAAACCGGGAGAAAATTATATGAATGAATTCTCAAAACGGAACAATTTCCATGAATTGTTTTTCTTTATTGTCGAAATGAAACATTATTGTTGTTATAAATAAAATGTTATAGTAGAATAAATTCCTAATAGTTGACGAACATTTCTTTTAGAAATGTTATTTCTCTTAAATTCAACAAATAGTCGGTAATTGGACAATGGACCACTTTACACCTGCTATCCTAGCAACTTGTTTGTTCATTGTTTGTCACAACGAAATTTCAACACCGTTTCTCGCCCCAATCAAACAAAAAGACATTTCGATCTCAACATCCCCAATGCACCAATAATAATAATAATAATAATAATAATAATAATACATACATACACACTAACACTAATACTTTATAGTATATACAATACATTGAATCTAGATGTGAATGGGGTACGATGTGAAGTTGGAAAAATAGAAAAGAAGACCATTGAAAGCGTCCCTTGATTGCCAATCTAAACGGACCCTGTTACTTTCGGTTAGAGTCACTCAGGAAACGCCCGCTTTTGCAGCTGACTATGCTTTAGGGTTGCCTTTATTTACACTGCGATTTATTTTCCAAGTTTTACGTCGGCACATCCGTCACTTTTCAGTCTATTCCAACTGACGCTTTTTTTCGTTTTCTCTCCCCCTCCTCCTTCCATCCCCATCCCAATTCCAACTATATAAACGCACATATATGTTTATATATACATACATATAAATATTTAAATTAAACGATCAGGTGCTCCAACACTATTTACTAACAATAAGTCGGACAGACATTACTCACTAGATAAAAAAAAATTAAAGGACAAAAAATAGAGTCAACTCAATTTCAGCTATATGTCCGATGTTTTTGCGAGAATCCAGAATCCAAATGGACCATATCTCTGACAGGACAACAATATTTGGAGAGATTTGGTGATTTTTTCGTAATGTTTCTTTTAGTCAATTTCACATCAATAAATTTTGATCTTTTGCTAAATGGTTTCGGCGATAAATCTCTATTTGTTACCGTTTTATTGTGAATGATGTGACTTCACTATAGATCAAGATTCCAACAGAAATATTATTCTCACAATGATAATAGAAAATATTCCGATTAATATAGCTTAGATCGTTGTTCTGTCTTATCAACTAATTCCATGTATTATTTTGGAGATTAGCTTGAATTTGATAACATTAGAAAATGTCTACGAATAATCGTAGAGATCTTATTTAATAGTAACTAATCTCGTCAAATGCATTCCGTCAAATGCATTTGAAAACATAATAGATTGAACCAGAATAGCATCATTACAGAAACCGTATATTTGGTGAAAGCTGTACTTTGCAGATATGTTCCACATACAAGCTTTCGAAGCTCGACATTATTACAATATGAAATTATTACGACTAATAATGAATTTTAAAAGAAAATCTAGAATACAAACGAAAATCAATAGTAACGTTTGTTGTTTATGTTGGATTTTCGTGTTTAGAAATTCAAAATGCGGAATAATAAGCTCAGAATTGAACGTTTGTTACAAAATCTAATGTATCACTTGTTTTTCCATTTCATTCTAATTCTATTTAAACAAATTCGTTGTCTGTAAACAAGACAATTTTATATTAACAAAGCTTAACGAAGCAACCATTTCCATTGAGAACAAAACAACTAATCAACACTTTCGAATAGGATTGTTTTTCTACGTTAGAAAACAACAAATTTCGGTATAAATGTGACTTATTGTTAGAGTAGATTTTTAATTTTAATGGAATATCTCCTCTTCCATGACAACCTTTCTAAAGATCTAATTAGAACTGTTATTGTTACTATTTTATTGTTTGTGTGGTAAGCTCTCGCTGAAAGTGCTTTTATTAATTAAAATATAATTTAATTGTTGATTTATCGTTTTTGTTTGCGATAATGAAAGTTTTGTTTATTGTTGAATAAGTTTAGATTTATAAAGATGTTGGAGCGGTCAAGATATTCAAATTTAGGGTAAGACATGTTTACCGTAGAGACGCTTGAATAGCTATCTGGGGAACAATGTAAACCTGGGAATTTGAAACAGACGTTGTAGAATACGCCCTTAAACTTGCCAACTATAATTTTATATTTGACGAATATCTTATTAAATATTCTCCTTTTTTTTCTTAGATTTTTTTTTTCAAGTTTGTCCAAATGTAAAACTATTGTCGTCGAGATTAAGGTTAGTGTTTTATGTATGTTTATTTATTATATAAGGGGTTGGTGGTAGCGACGTGTAGTATCATTGTGTGCCAACCCTATGCCCATTCTCGGTTGGCCGCAAACATTAGCGGTTCTTCGTTGAATACTGCATGAGGTCCTCTTATTATACCCCTCGTGTCTTATAAAATTATGATAACGTCGCTAACATGTTATATTTGTCTATGTCAGGAAAATTTCCAACTTATCTATGGTGGTAGCTAAGTGAAAATTACACGCTTTCGGTAAAATTTAGTTAGATGATATTGCATCTTAACGTGAAAGCCGTTAAAATAATCTAGTTATATACCGGAAAATTGTTTGTCACTTTGTCGTAGCTCAAACTAAGATTAGAAGTTGAAGAAATAGAATACGTAGAAATCTACAATATATTCAAATTATAACTAAGGACCGGAGCTATAACTTCATCTCAAGGCTATCCATTGGCGTAGTTATTTTCTTGGATTAGTTAGGCGACGCGTCTTGAACTACAACATACTAATTCATCACTAAGAACCGAATATTGCCCCTTACAGCGGGTCAGGGAAAGGTAGTCTCTAAAAAATTTGTATCAAAGCGGCACATCAACAACTAATGTAAATAAATTAGGTCTCCTACTTATGCCTTACCCTTCTTCGCTAGCCACCATCTTTCTTTGTTTATTGCCGTTGTTAAGGAACACATGTCATATAAAGTCAATTGTATTATTGAAAATGATGGCTAGCGTCAAAGTATCGTGTTTCTTAGCAACGGCAGTAAATAATGTTTCATCTTGAGCTCTGTCAAGGTCATTCAATATGTATTGTACGTTTGATCATTATTTCTTGAAAAAAAAAAACATCGTTGATTAGTTGGAGAACTAGCTTATTTACATTAGTTACCAATGTGCCGCTCTAGTAAATTTTCTAGCTGCTGCCTGCCCCTGATTCGCTCTAGGGTACGATATCCGATCCTTAGTTATGTTATGAGCTCTACGTATAGTCATCATGTTTTCAAACAGATTGACACAAAACATTGTTTACAACTTATCCTGACAAATAATACTACTATGAGTATAACATATGTATGTATGTATCGATATTTTATTGTTTGATGTATCATATGAACAGGTCGGCTTTCGACAAAATGACGAGATAAATGTTGAATAGAGATATAGAGATGGGTATGATATGACTGTGAAGCACTAGCAGTAAAATAGGCAATAAAGTTGTTGCAAGTCCCGTCCAGTTTGCCTTTAGCCATTTACCCGTTGTTCGACCAAAGCAACTCCTATGAGGGTAGTATCATTCTTTTAACCGGGGGTGCCATTAAGTACGCGGTTACCCTCGACACCAACTTTCTCTTTTGATTGCTTTGTTTCTTCTTATACTTTTGGTTACTACATCGTTAAGATTTGTACTGTTCTTAAAGTTGGTGAGTTTACGTTTTGTTGTTATATAAGTAACGTTGTTCTCTTGTTTTTTGTTGTTTTTTTTTGTAATAAACGATAATTTATAAACTTCGCTTTTATACCTCAAAGAATGGTTGTATTTCATGATTACGATTGCTTTAGTTATTTATTTGGCTGGTACGAATTGAAACTTAATTTATACTTCATAAAGTTGGCAGATTTAAGTAGCCTGTTGGGGAATATCTGAAAACCACCCCTAGTCGACAATTAAAAATATGCGAACCCTCGACGCTCCCTTTATTCCCTAAAGGCTAAATCATACCGGACAGCTCAAAAGCTTTCTTTCTTTTTTATTAACTTTATATAGTGCTTGAATAACATGCAAAAATTTAAATTATGACCTTTTTAAATTTCTAATCAATATTTTTATTATTTATGACATTATTATCGATCTTTACAAATTTATGCATACATTTTTTTTCTGTGATAAAATAATTACAATGTAAAAACAGAGAAACGTCATTCATTTTGAGGTTGAAAACTAACAACCCTCCAGCGCTATTTACACATCAGAATAAATTCAATACAAACACATTTTCTATCACAATTTACCGAATTGTATGTAAAAACGATTTCTATCGTTGAAAATAGCTTTACTGCTCCTCATACAGACAGTTTACTTTCAATTTATTTTGGGCACAGAGAAATACATTGAAGCGCCTACATATATGAATTTTTCATGTACGTATGTATTATAAAGAAAAAATTTATAAAATTTCAATTTAGTGCGTTTTTTCTTCTCTCTCTCTCGTTTATCAACACCTTTAAAAAAAATTTATATAGAAAAGCTCTAAAAAGTGTTTTTGAATTTATTACGGTATATGTATTGGTGATTGGATCGGCCTTAGAGGAAGTGCGGTCGGTAACCGCAACCTCTTTGATGTCGACACAGCCATTTGTCGGGAAGAGAGTTTCTAACCACCAAAGGGTGCAAATATATATACCCGAAAGCACTATATTTCGGTATTGGTGGTTCATACATGAGCAATAATACCACAAAAAACAAAAAAAATTTATATGTACCTTCTCGTATAAGCGCATGGTTGAAGTGAAACTTCTTTAGTTTTATGCAAATTGAGATAATTAAATTAATATTTTATGTATATGCGAAAGATTTTTCCGCTAGCCACTATTTTTCTTTGTTTATTGAAGCACATGTATTCATCTCATAAAAGTCAATTGTAATATTAAAAATGAGAGCTAGCGAAAAAGTATTGTTGTTTAGCAACGACAGTAAACAAAAAAAAATAACAGAAGTGAATCATGTGTCATCTTGAATTCCATCAAGGCCAATCAGCTTCACTAGTTTCGCTATAAAAGTTTCACTTTAAAAACAACGATCGAAAAATTGTATATTTACACTCCATTTTTCATCGACGATTTATTGAATTATTATTTATTAAAATCACAGAAATAGTTTGTACTCGTGAGAATTGAAAATTCGTATTTCATTCTGTCTCTCATTAAAATGCAAACATTTCTATACGGCAGCTGTTTGAAATTTGCATTGTTCATGATAAATTCAAGGCTGTACTAAGGTTTGATCGATAACTCAACTCGACGATTTAAAACAATCTCATAAATAGACTAAAACTATATAAACAAAAAAGTACCATTTAGGAACGGAACCTAGAATGCGATAAATTGTTAAAGGACTTCTTCACTAGCCGAACATGTTGGTAGATTCAATACACAGTTGTTTCTAACATGAAGAATAGCGTGTCCGATGCTAGTTTTAGTCCTTCTAGATATGTCATGTTACCAGTACCACCTATATCTTTGAGAAATCTCCCCATCTGTCAGTTGGGGAGGTGCTGAAGGATCCATCAAACCCACAAGGGAATGATAAATGGACAAAATACATCATACAATAGAGACCAAGAAATTCAGGAAGAAGACGATTTAGACACAATAATTGGACATGATTAAGGAGAAAATTTATAGAATCCAGCTACTAAAGAAGAAGACTTAAGCATCTCACAATTAGTTACTAATTAAGGGAGAATAGTAGTTAAAGTCCATCAGTATAATGACTCAAAGGGATGATCGAGATGATTTGGTGTATATTATTCAGTGATCTATTTTGATTGGAATTTATCTCTCTACTATTTTAGATTTATCAATAATTGCGTAAATTCGCTTATTTATATGCCTATTGGATATCTCTATTTCCTCTACCACAAACTATAATCGGATAGGATCTACATCATTGATTTTCTAACCAACAATGTAACCTTATTCAAAGTTTATGACTTGAACGTTCTATTTTGTTGACTAATCCAGTTATAAAGAAGACTCAATAAATGTACTAAAGCGTCAAATTTCAAATTGTTAATTTAATGATCTCGTTCATGTTTTAATTTGGTTGTTACATTTCAGTAGTAACCGACATTTATTATTATTTTTCTTTTATTTTGATAAAATTGTCATTAATTTCAGTATGATCATAACACTAAAACAGAAACTAATAGAAAGTGATTATGACTTTATTACTTTCTTACTATTTATTTGGTTAGAAATAAAAATGCTGATATTTTCTTATATATTACTGGAATTTACTATTACTACTAACCCTTAAGCTTTTTCAACTATAAAATCTCAAGATATAAGAGGCTGTTGAGAGTGAATTAGAATTTGCACGGGTCTAACTGCATATAGTAAAGTTGAACTGTGTGACTAGTTTTCTAAAATAGTCTTGATTTTTCTATTTATTTTATGTTGAATTCGTGACTTTCTCGCAAATTATTTTGACAATTAAAATACAAGTCTATTATGGTTTATTTCTTTTTTGTTAGTTGGCTATAGAACGAAATTATAGACCAATTTATTGCAGTACCTCTCATTTCAAATGTTATAGTAACAAAGTTGTAAACGTACAACATTTACGATCATTTTAACAGAATATCGTTTTTTTTTTCGTTTTTTATTTATTAATAAAATGACCAAGGATCATTTTTCTCGCAATTGCGGGGTTTCTAATTTCGTTAAAGACTATTTCTCTTTATTGTGGTTGTGTTTGATTATAATTTTTATACGTAAAAATGACACTATTAAACCTGTCAACGATATTAATTACTCAAGAGAATCGAATGAAGGCCTCCGGACTAGACAGGGTCCTTTGAGAATTCACTTTTGATATAGACGGAATCACGTTATTTTGTGATCAATATCCTTATTTCACGCTAAAATATATCTAATATAAATAAGCTTGAAATTTATTTCTATACCTCTTATAATTTATTCTTTGAATACGAATTGTGATTATAACGTTCTAGAATTTTAGATTTATTCTTTTATAGCATATAGAAATCGGTTTAATATATCTAGTTTTATAATAATATATGCATATATAGTGATATTAAATTTCATAACTTATTTGAATTGTAATAGATATTTTTAAAGGTGGATTGTAAATTTTATACGTATAAAAATATTATTTCCAGTTTACGTTTATAGTCTATATGTGTGTTATGATCCTTTTTGAAACTATCGTATTCATAATTGCTATATTAAAAAAATATACAGTTATACAGAAATTGAGGGTTGTTTTCCACATTCCCATATTCAATTATTGTACTAAATACAGTGTTTTTGACAAAAATACTTTTACGATGAAAATTTCAAATGAATTGCGATTGTTGATTGGATCCACTTCATTTTTTCAAAAAATAATTGAACCAAACTTCAACATCTCTCGGAGGGCTGTAACTATTCATGGAATTCATAAAGAAAACCACCCTTAATTTCTAGCAAGGAATCACCTGCGGCACTTTTCACATGTATTCATACCCAATTATTTCCAGTTTTTGATTCTATTTTTCTTGTAATTTAAATAACGCACATACATCAACAATTTGTTTTTTTATAATTAGAATTAGACATCAATTAAATGTACCTAACAAAGCTTTTACTCGACTAAAATATATGTATAATAGTCTAGACTTAATGAATGAGACAATGATAGCTTTTAGTGAAAAAAATGAGAACAAGAATTAGACGTAACTACTGGGTATTGTTGGTAAAAATTAAAAAGCTGGCTTTATCTATTGAAAGCTACTTTATTGTTGACGAATAGAGCTTTTCATCAAACGAAAAAACGACAACAAAAAAAATACCATTATCTAAAAATTTAATATCGACAAATAATTAAATTTCGTGTTTATAGACTTATTTTACTATTATCACTATTATTATTATTATTATTATTATTATTATTATTATTATTATTATTGTGAGTCGTTTTATTCATAAAGCTCGGATGATTTTCTAATAATACAAGGCAAGTCTAAAATTGCTTTTATCTTTGAAATTGTTTCTTTTTCTCTATCAAAAATTTTTATTTATTAGATAAATTAATTACTATTTCCGCGAATTTCGAGACGCTCCCTTTTCTTAGATAATAATTATATAACAGCAATTTGTAATTGGAGAACTTCTATGTATAGTGAAAGCTCTCAAATTCGTGCTGTAATGTTGGTAATGTGGTTATATTTGGAGCACGCGATGTCCTATCAAGACTATAGTGGTAACATCAATGACGTCACCAATATCGCCTTCCTTTTAACAGTATTCAAAACACGCAAACACGAACAAATATACATATACATATCTATATTATATACACATGTATATAGGTACTATATACAGTCCGTTCCAGCTAAAACATAAATACCCCTTTAAAATCTTTATTTGTGAAAAAAATTGAGAGCGACTTACAAGGTTCTTTAAGGGATCACCTAGAGATTCAAAATAAATATTATTGAAAAATTTGGACATTTTCAAAATCACTTCCAAATCTCAAACAATCTTGTAAGTCGCTTTACATTTTTTTCGAAAATAAAGATTTTATGGGTGTTTACTATTTAGCTGGAACTTACTGTATAGTGGAAGAAGGGGTTGTTTCCATTAACACTTTTAATATTTGTTTGTTTGTCGATTACAGCCGAACAAGAAATCTTAGTTTATATTTACAAATAATCTGAACAATATACCTACCTTTATTTGTTTGTTGTTGAATTGTAATTAAAGTGGTTTCATCGATCGGAATAAATTTGACTTTGATTTAATACATAAACGGAAGACGTGCATAGATTTTCATGTCTCCAATATCACTTCAGTAATAATAGTTGAACATGCGATTTAACTTGAACAGCGGGAGAAAAAAAACGAATTGACAAGCTCAGCGTTTAACTTCACTTCAAATCAAATCGAATTAACAAATAATTAACTATTCTAAATTGCTTACTATTTTTTTTTTTTCAATCTTCAATTATTTGAGTAGCAGAACATCAATATTCTAGAAGTCAAGAAATGTTTCAGACTCACAATTAAATAAGTTCTAATTGTAGAGAAAAATTAAATATCTGGAGATAACTATTTATGTTAATTCGAGAAATATATGTGACGTTGAGTCATTAGAAAATTCCCCCTATAATTATGAATCGATTCGTTTTCCACTATTTGATTTATCGTTAGTTTTCTTTGTTGTTTCCGTTTTTGTTTTGTTTTGTTTTTTTCTATTTTCCCGAAGTGCTTACTGTAATAAAATAATTGATGGTCATAGTTCGAGTAACGCAATGCAGTACAAGACCCTTTAATATTGTTTTTCTTCGTCTATTTTACAATTTCAACATCTAAACATTAAAAATCGACGGAATTGTTTGCGTGCAAAACACTATTTACAATTAATAAATCATATTAACAATATAAAATTGAGAAAATCTATAATACTTATAATATTGAAAGTTTCAATTTAATGGCTGACCGATAATTTTAAGGTTTAACATTTCCGGATTATGGTATATAGATCATAACATTTTCTTTTATTTGTTGAAATATCACTTTAGAATTAAAATTGATATGATAAAAAGTATAATCGAAAAATAAAAATAATACGTAAGCTGCTTCAAATTTAATCCGGTTACTAACGTGACGAAATTAAATTTTCACTCCATACATGTGGTGCCATTGTACAATGATCGTATTGAAAGTTTACTATTGTTATAACTAGTTTTATTTGATTTTAACGCAAAATTTCGTTTATATACAAATAACAAAATATCACAATTTATTTATGAATTTTGATTGAAATTTTCGGTCATAGGCGCCAGATGGGGACCTAATATTGTAATAGAATCGATGATTTGTATAGAATAAATCTGATTTGAAGATTAGTTTTATTCAGTAATAAATATTCGATATCATCAATAATTAAACTAAATATATCGGTTTATCTACTATGCAATAATATAAAGTAGCCTGTATTAAAGTGAAGGGTAACTGTTCTATTATTATTACGTTCTAAGCCATTAATTCCGCTAAACATTGCAAATTACTTCATTAGCAAGTCCCAATGGCAAGTTTGTCCCATCTAATATCATCCGATTCGAAATGAAACTATTCAATCAATTTGTACTTTAACAATATGGTCTGATAATAACATCAGATCGGAATCTGATTATTTCAGGAGTATACTAGAAAAATTTGATTTCGTTATTGTTGATACTCTAATGATGTTTGGGATAAATTTGAAAAGTTGTATAAGGCGAATTTCGTATATATTCTCGAACATTGAAAAAGTTAT
This sequence comes from Stenodera caucasica, assembly GCA_037414795.1. NCBI lineage: Eukaryota > Metazoa > Arthropoda > Insecta > Coleoptera > Meloidae > Stenodera > Stenodera caucasica. The sequence goes on from JAZBGZ010000008.1 coordinate 57,855, forward strand.
GAATAGTTTCGAATTTTCATGGAAA